>LBNU01024445.1:0-31866 GCA_014162995.1 Artemisia annua | reverse complement strand
CTCTATTAAAAGTCAAAAGTTTTCTTAACCCAGTTTTTGAATTACCTATTGATTTTGATTGTGGATTTGTTTTTGAGTTTTAGTTTAAAAGAAAATAGGTTATTTTAGATTTGTTGCTTGTCTTGTTGTGTGTATTTTTGTTTAATTTTTATCTGTTATCTTATAGCTTTTTAGAGTGCTTCTTTCTACTATTTTTGCCCTGTGCACAGCTTTAGCTGTCAATATCATGAGCTTGCATTAAGCTTCATGATTTGGCCTAAGCTTTTGCACTTGGCTGTTTTGTTTAGCCTATGTAGCTATTTGTGTACATGTTTGCTTAAATTTTCAGTTGTTAGCTTATTCAACACCACTTATCCACTCCATCTTTTTGTCACAAACATCTCACTTCACTGAAGCAAACAGTGAAGTGAGCTTTTTACAAAGCTTCTAAAAAGCTCCTTATTGAGCTTGAGTTTGAGATTCTTGGCTTTTCACAAAGCCAAGGTATCCAACTCACTGTCTCAGTATAGGTTGAGCCTGTGGTGAGCTTATTGACAAGTCTATGGTGAGCTTGTGTTGGTCAACTGCACAACAGTCCTTGGTGAACTTATCTAAACTAGTTTCCACAAGCTCACAATAAGTCATTGAGAATCTATACGTTGGTGTGGCTTGCTTTTCACTAAGCCAAGCCACCCAAATACAAGATCGCTGCACGGTGAATACACTTGGCAGCTTATATGATTAGGGCTGCAGTGGCTTAGGGAACTTGTCCAATGCGTCACAAGTGTTCTGAGGTATTCAGATCACTTATGTATGCTTTTTCGATGCTTCGATAACAAGCTATTCAGTGTGTCCCATCTTTGGTAAATTGCCTTTGTTGATAAAGCCAATCTACAAACTCCAAGTGCTATGTTTTTAATTCCACGTTTGCAGTTATTAACTAAGGCTGCAAATGGAATTCTTGTTGTCCCATTTGAACTTGCTGTACTGGATTCCCAGTTATTATGCAGTCATGGTTGGGAGCTTTCATTGCATAAGCTTTTCTCACAAGCTCACTAGTGGACCCCACTAGTGAGCTTGGGCTTTTTGGAAGCCATTCCAGCACATCTTGCACCTCACTCATAACTTGGCTTAATCAACAGCTTTTCCTTAAGCTTAATGTGTCAAACAATAAGGCGTTGCAGGGTGTTTGTTTAGCTATGTGACTGAGGAATGGCTGTATGGCTGTATCATGAGCTTATTGCCAAAACTCAGTTCACGATACTTTATACACTGTTCAGTATCACTAGTTACATATATAATTTCTCTATTTTGTTTCTTGTGTGAAGCTTATTACAGGCTTAAACAAAGCCTTCACTCCATTCCAAGTAAACCACAGCTTGGACTGTCTAAACCATAAGCTTGCATAATGTGTATTAGGCCAAATCCAGTGGCGTATGGCGCTAGTCGATGGTTTGAGGCACTATATATACGAGAAATGGTTCGCTGTCTGAGATCTAATATATACACTTTTCCTTGTCAACGTTTTTATTTTGTGGTAGACCCTATATTATTCCATATTCAGTCAATAGATTAGCTTTTAAATTCATTTTAGTCAAAGTTTCTAGTTCTTAGTTAAAGTCAAAATATTGAATTTTCTGTTTTTGAATAAACTTTAGATTTTTGTGTAGACTTCATTATTCAGTTTTAGATTAAAACAAAATAGGTTTTTGTAGATGTGTTGCTTATCTGTATGTATGATTTTTATGAATTTTTTATGTGCTTATTAGACTGCTTTTTATAGAGCTTCTTTTCACCTATTTTTGCCCTGTCTCTAGGCTATGCAGTCAACTTCATAAGCTTGCATAAGTTTGTGGAGTTGACTCAAGCTTATGGATTGGCCATTTATATGTTGACTTTGTTACTGTTTTTAATATTGTATGCTTAATTTCCTTTTTCTTGCTTATTTTCATGTGCTTATTTGTCCATATTTTTCCATCAAATCTGTGTATTCCATTTTAACTCCCCACACAGTTGTAAACTGTGTGGGATGGATGTGTTTCATAAGCTATCACAAGCCACCTATTGAGCTTATGCTCATAACCAAATAAAGCAACTCAATTAGGGTTGAGCATTCCAACAGCTTATTACAAGCTATGAGAGCTTTTATTAGCCCACTCATAGCAGTCCACTTGTGGACTTGAAACATTTCCATTGCATCTTCATAAGCTCTCTAAAAGCTTATTAGTTGAACCAAGCTTATGAAAATTAGATCTTTGTGAACCTCATCCACTAGATTCTATGATTCAATGCTTGTTTCCAACATTGCAGCCTATTTATAAGGGCTGCAATCAGCTTTTAGTTTGTCCCAATTTGGTTTATGTATTGATACACAGTACATGCAGTCACTTTGGAGGATTTCCAAAAGCTTCTCACAAGCTATCCTGTGGACCCCACATGATGAGCTTGAGCTTTTTGGAGACATAAACACCCCTGCTTGCTACTCTCACTTTTATTTTGGTTTTTCTAGCTTGTCTACCAAGCTTTAATAGCCACTATAAAACCTTGCAGGGGGTGTTTGAATCTGTATGTTGCTGGGAACTGCTTATTTGCTTGTATGAGCTTATGAGTGATTCCCAGTGAACATACCTTGTTAATATGTTAATAATACTTGCACAAATCACATTTTTATATTTTGTTTGCATTGTTAAGTTTTTCTAAGCTTAATGTGAGCTTATGGTTAACTATAAGCCCAATAGCTTATCAGTTTGGCCATAACTCCACAGTTTGCTTATTTCTTGTTTTTAAGCTTCAAAATACATTCACACTTGTATATCACACTTAGATACATCAAACTTACCTTTTACTTTTCACTTTTGAGCTTATTTTGAGTTTTTTTTTTTACAAATCCTAAATGCCCACAGTCAAGTGTATGCTTGACTGTCAATAAGCCATAAGCTCACTTTTGCTTATTTGAATTTTTGTAAAGTCCCAATCTCACTCATACTTGTCCATTTTACCTTTTTACACATTTCTCTTCTTTTGTTTTGGTCTGTTAAGCTTAGTTGAGCTTTGTCCAAGTTTTGGTTTGACTGTTAAGCTTTTTGCTTAACAGTCAATCAAAATAAGCCCAAAACAGCTTATATCCTTGTTTATAAAAAGTTTTCTTTTATTAAAGTTGTAAATATATTAGTCCTTAACAGTTTTGCATAGTTACTTTTTCAAAAAAAAATCAAAAAAATAAAAAGATAGCAAAAAGGGGTGAGGCAGGGGTCGACCCTGAGACCTCCCCCTTTGTGAGANAAAAAAATAAAAAATAACCAAAAAGGGGTGAGGCAGGGGTCGACCCTGAGACCTCCCCCTTTGTGAGAGTGTTTATAGATGTACCTGGAACCATGTTGCCCTTGGGACTTTCGCGTTATATCTTCCCACATCAATTCATTTAAACACTTGCTTCCCATTTTGCCTATATAAGCTGAAATAGCTTATTGGTACTGCTTTTTGTTAAGCAGTACCCACCTTTTTTATTTTTCTTAGGTTTCTGCAACCTTTCTTTATAACATATAATTTTTGCAGAATTTTTAGATTTCGTTTAATATTTATAAAAAATCAAAAACAGAAAAATAGGTTTAGGAAAATTAAATAAATTAATTTCTTTTACTAATTTAAAATAATCTAGGATAACTTTTTATGACTTTTCTGAGTTATATAAGTTATTTGGGATTTGTAAAAAATACTTTTGCATTTTTCACTGTTCATCTTATAGGATTTTTAATTTTACTTTAATTAAATTGTAAATAATAAATAAGTAGTAATAAATAGCTAATAATTAATAATAATTAGTATACTTGTAAAATAAATATATATTTAGTTTATAAATTCATTTTATGTTATTTTAGACTTTTCCATTTCATTATTTCATTTATTTAAGTTAAATTTTACATTTTCTATTTATATAAGTTATTTATTAAAATAGTTAATAATTGTAAATAATAATAATAATTGATATAATAATCAAATAAATACTTTTTCTTTTCTAATACTTATTTTAAGTCATAATAGACTTTTAGAAATTAAACTTGTAATTTTAGGAGGTTAATTCCTATTTAATTCTACTTTTAATTTCTTTTTAATACTTTTAATAGTTTTTAATTAATAGTAAATACATATAATAGATATAATAATTATTTTAAGTTTCTAATATTTTTCTTATACTTCTAGGATTCCAAAAATGTAATTTTCACATTTGTGGGAGTTATATTGAGTAGTTAGCTTCGTGCAATCATAACTAATAAAAGTATGGGAGAAAATAATAGGGATAGACTACACATAGCAAGGCATGCCAATGGCGACAATTATGTGAGTGACAAACCTAAGAGTGTGCACAAAAGGATACAAGGACCCAAAAAGGGGATAATAGCCCAAGAAAGTTGAGCCGACACGAAAAGATGATGCTATTACAATTCAAAGACACTTGGATTCCAACCCGGACCCACAACCTCAGTGTAATTGTACTAACAAGAACAGATTCTCATGGGACTGACACCAAATGACTTCATCCAAAGTTGTCATTGGGAAGCAAGTTCTAACGAAACCTTTTGAAACGACATAATCATCTACCTAAGATGATTGGGTTTAAGGATTTGGTTTGTTGATAAGACATACTCTAAATGATTACTATTAAGACAAGTCGCCATAAAGTAGACGTCGATAGAAGATAAACAAAGAGGGAAGAAAATGGAACGATATGCACCAGATACGAATGGAAATAATTTCCATAGTTGGGAAAGTGTTGGTTTTGACCTATGAGGAAAGGGTGGGGAAAGATGGTGCTTAGAGGTTAATATATCGTTCGCACTGACAATGAATGCATGATATATGTTCAAAAGAGAAAAAAGAAAATGTGAATGTTGATCCTAACAGAATTGTTGGATGGATATCTCTAACAGGGTTGGAGTAACTAGTTTGATTTCTAGTTGGATGACTAGTTGTGGTGTTAGAGGATAATTTGGTTGGCCATTGAAGGTTTCGTGTCAATTGTTGCATGATTGAAGGTTGTTGAACTAACTACACTATCAAAGTGGAAATCGTTGCTAAGGTTTGGGAGTGTAGTGACGATGGTTGAGGTTTAGACTAACAATCACTATCAAGAGGTGAAGTGTAGCTAAAAGTTTGAGTAGGATTGATATAAGGGTGAAGTTTTGAACTAATATAACACTATCAAGAGGGTGAAGTTTTTTTTTTTTTTTATAAGGTTAAGTGTGATGATGAATGTTATTTGAGTTTGAGATGAGTGCATATATAAGCTTGCCAGTATGGCTGGAGCGGCCTTTAATATAGGCCAAGATTGTGGGATTGACAACTAAGGTGGATGGTAGTGCCTATGATGTAGTGAAGGAATTCAAGGGGTGTATGTGATTGCAAATTTTGCAGGTTTGACGGTTAGGAAGTAGGAATCTAAGGAAACAGTAATTCGGTCCAACAACGGGCAAGTCACTAACTACCGCACCGTACTTAAATTAATTGCGTACGTAGCCTATTTAGACGGTACCGTGACCTGGAATCACGAATTTTCCTATGCAGCCTAGTTCAAGGCAGCTGCAAGGGAATTTTCGTAGAGGAATAGAACTACATAGGTGTGTTCTGTTCGAGAGTGTTTGTTGGAAGGACTATGATCTCTCCCGAACCACACATCTTTTATTTCCCAAGTCAGGTCAACAATGCGTCACCTAATCATGAAAGACAAGGAGCTGCAAAGGAGCTCGGGAGAAAATGCAAGTTTACCAAGGATTTAATATCCTTGGATCAGTTTAATGTCCNGATCACATTCACATTTTCTTTTTCTCTTTTGACATATATCATGCATCTCATTGTCAGTGCGAACGATATATTAATCTAAACCATCTTTCCCCACCTTTCCTCATAGGTCAAAACCAACACTTTCCCAACTTATGGAATTATTTCCATTCGTATCTAGGTGCATATCGTTCTCATTTTCATTCTCTTTGTTTATCTTCTATCGAGTCTACTTTATGGCATGACTTGTCTTAATAGTAATCATTTAGAGTATGTCTTATCAACAAACCATCCTTAACACCAATCATCTTAGGTAGATGATTATGTCGTTTCAAAAGGTTTGTTAGAACTTGCCTTCCCAATGACAACTTGGATGAAGTCATTTTGTGTGTCAGTCAATGAACGAATCTTGTTCTTGTTAGTACAATTACACCTTAGGTTGTTGGTCGGGTTGTGACACTCAAGTGTCTTTGAATTGTAATATGCATTCATCTTTTCGTGTCGCTCAACTTTCTTGGGCTTTCTTTTTGGTCTTTATCCTTTTGGCACACTCTTAGGTTGTGTCACTCACATAATTTCACCATTGCATGCCTTGCTATGTGTAGTCTATCCCTATTATGTTTCTCCCATACTTTTATATATTATGTTGCACGAAGCTAACCCTTGATGAAGAAAAAGCCTTTGGAAGTATTTGATCCATGGATCCGCTAGTTACTAGGGATGGCAAAAGCACCCGAAACCGACAGGGAAAACCAAAACCCGAACCNTTGTGTCACTCACATAATTTCACCATTGCATGCCTTGCTATGTGTAGTCTATCCCTATTATGTTTCTCCCATACTTTTATATATTATGTTGCACGAAGCTAACCCTTGATGAAGAAAAAGCCTTTGGAAGTATTTGATCCATGGATCCGCTAGTTACTAGGGATGGCAAAAGCACCCGAAACCGACAGGGAAAACCAAAACCCGAACCGGTTGGGTCGGGTTCGGGGGCGGGTTGGCGGGTTTGGATGCGGGTTTGGGTATTAATATAATTTTTTAGCCGGGTACGGGTTCGGGTAATACCCGCCCGATTACCCGTACCCGTATCCGCTTACCCGAATCTATATCCGCTTTATTGATATTATAATTAACTAGAATATATATACATTATATATAATTTCTTCCATTATATTTTTTTATATACGTATCTCTATTATATAACATATTTTATTCTGTACATGAATTATCCAAATGGGTTAAATCGTTTGATACGATATTCATTTTCTTTAACTTTAAAAAAAATGAATATATTATGGTGTTTTCCTTTGTTTTTTCGGTGGATTTTAGTGTGACTTAATATTAATACCGCCATTTTGTCCATATAACATTCAATTGGGGATAACCGAAACCCGCGGGGAAAACCCGAAAAACCGATGGATTTTATAAACGGGTACCCATCGGGTTTTGGGGCGGATTTGGGTATGGATTTCATAAACGGGTAGGGTACGGGTTCACTAAAACCCGACCCAAACCCGACCCGTTGCCATCCCTACTAGTTACTAAGGTGAATAAACAAGGGGATTCAATCACCATAGGGGAGCATTGAGCTAGGGGGAGCTCGGAGGTGTTTGAATACGTAGCATTGAGTCTTTCTAATAGTGGTGATAGAAGACTTCACTGGGATGATGCAAGCTCGTCTTTCTGGGGAGAAAGGATAGTAGTGCAATTAGGGGGAGTAGTGAACGAATTCAAGGGAGAGCTCAAGCCAACTACCTTTTTGCTTCGACAAAAGGGGGAGAAGGGAGTGTAAACAGGTAACTCTTACATTTTACTGTGTGTTACGGTTTACATATTTGTCATCATCAAAAAGGGGGAGATTGTTAGTGCAAATATTACGATATTTAAACTAAACGGTTTCTTCGGTTTTAATAATGACAAACATGTAACCTGTAATGCATAACGTAAAATGTGCAAGTTACTTGTAAACATAAATCATCAATGCATACTTACATCAACACCTCTCGACGTCTCAAGTATGCTTCAACAAAGTCTTAGCTTTCCATCCCAACGTAAATCACTCAAGGTATGGACAAACAAATCTACTACTTGATAAATGATCAAAGGATTAAATTTTTCCAAACTTCACATTTTTAATGTGACAAAACATTTTTTCAAAAATCCACTTTACAAATTATTTTTGAATTAAAAAGAAATGTTTTAATTGGAATAATTAATTTGAATTTTCCAACAGTCATAATTCCCCCCAAAACAGCTCCAAACATCCCCAAATAAACCTTCCCCACTAAAAACAAAAAGAGGAGCCTGTATTTGTCCCGGACGGTACCACGGTACCACTAAATTTAGTGGTACCGTGTGACAATTAGTGGTGCCGTCCCCCTGTAATGGTCAATTTTCTCTTTGCCTATAAATAGTGGACCATTTTACACTTCCCACTTGATTTTTCCAGCCACTTTTCTCTGGTCTAATCCCTTCTTAGTTAGATCACTTTCTTTGATCATTTAGAGAGTCTTAGTTTGTTTTAGAGTGATCCAATCATCCATTCAAGTGATCACCTTCATTCCTCTTCTAGTCCAAGAGAAGAACACAAAGTATCAAGAAGATACAAAGTGTTAGAGTCATTGAGTAGTGCACTTGCATTACTTGTTGTAAGCTTGTTGTATCTTGATATACATCAAGTAGTCATTATCTTTAGTTTAGTCTTGTGAGAGTGGATCATTGTGATCTTGTTGAGATCTTGGAGATCTCTTGTAGCTAGTGAGCTTGTGTGTTGATCAAGTGGACCATGGGTAGATCGGGTAGATCTTGTAGATTGTGTGATTTGTGAAGATCGGGTAGATCGTGAGTAGATCGGGTAGATCGAGTGTAGATCATGTGGATCTTGTAGCTTGTGTGATTTGTGTGGATCGGGTAGATCGTGGTAGATTGGTACTAGCTAAGATTAGTACTCGACATTTAGCTTAGTGTCGGAAAATAATGTAAGCGACGTTGTATGGTTTTCTCCACCGAGAATGGAGCTTGTTGATTAGTGAAGTAACTCTCGAGTTGGGTACTCGGGGAGTGGAGTAGGGCAAAGAGGAGCTTCGTGACCGAACCACTATAAATCGCCGTGTCCGGGTTTGCGTTTTCTTTACCTATCTCTTTACGTTTATTTTTGCATTAACCGCTTTACATTTATATTTTGCATTGCATCTATATTTGTATGGTTTGTTGCTTATATTGTGTTAGTTGTGTTTGTGTGATAAGTATGTCTATGTTTGTGTTATTGTGACATGCCTTATTTGTTGCCTTATATTATCTCTAGTTCTTCTAATACTAGAGTTGACACTTTTTATATTAAGTCACACTTTCTCGGGTGTTTGATATAAAAGATTTTAAATTTTAAATGGGAACGTATTCACCCCCCTCTACGGTTTCCACAAAGAGGGGTACATTGGTTGAATTGTGTATTTTGGTCTTGTGATGTCGATATCTTTATGCAGTGAAGATATTAATGGAAATTTTTGGAGCTTAAAACGTTATTGTCTCTACACTTTGTGCGGAGTGAATGGTACTTGTGGTTTATTACATCACGAGTAAATGCAATAATCTTCTTCTAAACTATTTTCGAGGTTTGCTTTAAGAAATTTAATTCACTGCCTTTAGCATCTCATAACACTAGAACAATGGATAGTATGATACTATGATATTAATCATAAATGTGAGTTGCGTAGGGATTTCTATTTTGGAAGAATGTCAACGATTAAAAGAACTTATTCATGTGGCATATCTTTTATTTTTTGTTCTCCACTTTTGTTTTGCAACACTTTTTAGGTACTCACTTGCAATTTTGAGGTAGCAAAATGAAGGTTAGACAAGTTCCTCAACAAATCAAAATAAGTTGTGATCACATTTTTTGAAGTTACAATCACCAAAACACACTCTAGACGGCTATTAATAAATTCGAATATGTTTTTGTAAAACTTATTTGTTTAAGCAAGATGAACCAACAAGAACAAGCTTACAGGGTGTTTTGGATTGCGTTTTAAAGCGATGTTCTTATTACTTTGATTGCGAAACACAAGTAATCATGATATGGTGTTTGACACATCATATAAAATGCAAAATCTTAGTACCACAAGAGATTGCAATTAACTAAAATAGAAACGAAAATAAACAAGTTAAAAACTAAACATATTAATATTGAAACTAAACCAATAAGAAGTGCAAAAGATTTTAAGTGCGTAAATGGTCTAGCAAACCTTCATTAAAGTACACATTCGGAGGTTGCAAATAAAACCTCTATCTCAGCTATATATAAAGATAAAACCTCTTTTCTTTAAACTTAAAAAATACTCCCTCAGTCCCATATTAAATGTCATGTTTGACATTTCAAAGTCTATTTTTGTCAACTTTGACCTTAAATATTTGTATTTGTGTAATATAATACTTGATACAAAAAATATGAATGTATTAAGTTTTAAATGTATTTTCATTGCGTATAATTTTTATCAAATACTATATAACACAAGAAAAAATATTTAACATTAAAGTTGATAAAGAAAGACTTGAAAAGTCAAACATGGACATTTAATATGAGACGGAGGGAGTAAGTAAATTTCAATTACTGATATATCCTTTAACTAAAAATGGTAATAACATCTATCATTACATTAATACATTAATAGTTTACATATTTTTTAATACTCATACTTTTATCATATTTTGTTTCTAACTCATAAACTGTTTTACCAGCAATGAGTACAAATTGAACCTTAACTATTACATTAAAGGTAAGTAGTAGTCAGAAAAAAAGAAGTTGTTTCTTTTAACTAATATTTTAAAAACCAACTGACGATTCAATCGGGTATTTCGTTGAAAACCGGCTTCTAATCATCCGACTGAGTCAACCCGGGTTTTAAAGCAAGGGTGCGTTTGGTATGAGGTGGTAGGCCTGTAGGGATGGGATTGTGTTAAAATCATATGTTTGGTTGATGTGCCTAGGATTTGAATTTGGTAACAATGCCCGAATATTTTCTGTATACAAATCCCAACCATGTGACCAACTTTTCATATTGGCTTCATATTTATTTACATTGAAAATTGTGTAACTCATTTTCAACCACATAACATTTCATATTTTATTTATGGGAATGTCTAACCAATGCCCTTAGGGCATTGGTTAAGCTTTGTTTTTTTTTTGTGATTTTTAATTCCTTTTTATGTGGGTCCCTGTCCAAATATGTCATTTTGTGTCAACTACAAGGACCATTTATGTAATTAAAAACCACAAAAAGACAAAGCTTAACCAATGCCCTAAGGGCATTGGTTAGACATTCCCTTTATTTATAACATTTGTTTCTTTATCTTTTATTTATTTAAAATATTACTCCCTCCGTCCCATATTAAGTGTCCATAACACAAAAGCACAAAGTTTTAGGAGTATTAATTATTATAATTGATTGTTAACCAAATGACAATTGTACCCTCAATTAATATAAAGCACAAAGTTTTAGGTGTAATAATTAATATAAAAGACAAAGGACAAAATTGGAAATTGAGTTATCAAGATTCTTTCATTTATTGTAGTGGACACTTAATATGGGACAATCAAAGATACCATTGTGGACACTTAATATGGGACGGAGGGAGTATATAATTAACTTATTATATTATTTTCTCTCTCCTACATTAAATCCAAATCCAAATCCAAATCCTAATCTACTGTACAACTTTACATTTAAATCCAAATTCTAATCCAAACTCATCTACAAACCAAACGGCACCCAAGTAAATCACTCACTCACTCACTCCACAATATTAACGCTCTGTTCTCGAGTCTAATTTTTAAAGAATGGAAGGGGATGGGATGGGAAGGGCAAGGTAAGGAATGATACTATGAAGAAAATGGTTGTTTTTATTTGTGTTCTTGAGTTTTAATTTTTTAGTTGCAAGGAAAGGATGGGAAGCTACCCAAATTACAAATATACCCTCAAAACATAATTTACTCATCACATGATCCTTTCATACTATCCGGCCATTAGTTTACGATTCAACGAAGTGAGGAACACAATTGTTTTATATAGCTCACATCTTTATCCACTAATATTTCAACAAATATATTACCTGCTCTTAGTACCTGTGATATCTACAAGGTATACGTGTTCAATAAACACATCCAATAGAGATATAATATTAACTTTGGATGGGATAAAAACTTTTGGCCTGCTGCTACTAACCTTTTCTAAATAGGAGGCATCTTGCCCTTTTCTAAATATCCATTTTACGTAAAAGGTTTTGAGTATAAAGTATACGCTAGCAGTGGCATTTGATTAAGACTAAATTTGTACAATCTTGCTGTATATGTGGTGTATCTCATTTATAGTGAATTTGTACAATTGATGTGAGTATATCTGCAAACATATGGAACGTGCAGGTATAGATGGGGGCGTGATTGTAATTTTACACAAGCCCAAGATGTTAGTAACCCTCTTCCCTTCCAAATCCCCCCAAAATTGGGCGGAACACATCTACACTAAAAAGTCCATACCTTCCCTCCCTCTCCCCTTCCCGTCCCCTCCTCTTCCTTCCTAAAAAAACTTAAGAACACCCATATTTTTTATTTCCCTTCCCATCCCCTTCCATTCCTTTTAAAAAAAAACTCAAGAACAGAGCGTAAAGGGCAGTTTAGCAAGAATTGCGGTAGGTGGGTGGGTCACCCAAAACAATAAGAAAGACGGTAAAAAGATTCCAACCCCAACTTCCTAATTTTGTTCCATCTGATTGACTCAAAAAGCAAGTCCAATAACACCACCCACTTCACACCCAACAACAGATCATTGACTCCCTCCATTCATTCATATAATAAAATCAACGCTACCCTCAAACATCTTATTATTAGATCAAACCTATCATATCATATCATGGCTGCTGCTTGGGGTAGCTTAGTATTAGTTTTATTAGTAGGTGTGGTGACTACGGTGAGTGGTAACTCGGAAGGAGACGCGCTATACGCGCTAAGAAGGAGCTTAAACGATCCAGAAAAGGTGCTGCAAAGCTGGGATCCAAATCTAGTTAATCCTTGCACCTGGTTTCACATCACTTGTAATCAAGATAATCGTGTCACTCGTCTGTAAGCCCCTTAACCCTAACCCTAATTTTACTATTTTTTTTTTTCATTTTAATTGATTTCATGAATTAAGTTAGCATGTGCATAAGGAGTGTAGTTGTTGTTGGTTTTTCGAATTTAAATAAGATTAGAAATGAAACTGTAAGTTAAAACACTTTACAATATTGTCTATGAGAATTGAGAGAGTAGTAAACCACTCAGTCTCAAGTTCAATTCCTGCTAGGTGCAAACAACCCTGAAGTGGCCACGCCAACCTCGTGAAAAAGGGAGGGCTTTACCTGGTTTGAGTCTGTGTGGTGGTGGGTTCAAACCCTATGGGTTAGTCGGCCAAAACGTTGGAAACCATGGTTAAAGAAATACTCTATAAAAAATTGAGAGAGTAGTAGGGGGCAGGAACCGATGATGGATACTGTTTCACTCTTTATGTTTTAGGCTATGTTTGGAAACAAGCAACTAGCGTTCCTACTTTTTCTAAACGCTCCAAATCAAAACGATGCTTCTAGTACCATTTACGAGCAACTAGCGTTTCCACTTACCAATTATGACTATACAACTATGTTAATAATTACTTTATCAAAACAACTGCTACTGCTATCTTCGCCAAACATACCCTTAAAGTAGTAGTACCCCCTAAACACAGAAATATACACAAATCTAGTATGTATATGATATGTGCGGCGCATATGTTTGCAGCTGCATGATTCATTTCCCTTATCTTAGCAACACATGTTTACTTTCGGTAAAGTTGTTGCTCGGTTCGTTAGAAGTTCCTCATCATTTCTGTGTGGATGTAGCACATTCTAAATCTTCTAGTCTTGTTAGTGAGTTATATAATGGAGCATATTTATTTGGTGGTGAGATAGCACACTTTTTAGTCATTGTTGGAGTAGCTTAGAGTGAAATGTGTAATTAAATGATTGAGTTCATTACGATGGTGGTGAGAGGTGGAATACCATGTGTGGAATGGTGGGATATCGTATCTATTTGGAGGTGTTCTATGTATGTTTGGTGGTCTAGGAAAGGTAAAGTACTATCAGGTTTAGGACTAGCATGTTAAGATCATTTTGGAAGTTATTAGATTGATCTGTATTGGCAAGTTGGCAGAAGTCTTTGCACTGGTTAGGAATAGTTTGTCTAAATTTAGGAATATATCGACATGTTTGGTGTTTGGATTTATTATTATTTGCAAAGATTCATTATCATAGAAGTGGTTATAAGGCTTAACAGATTAGCTACAAAAGTTCATTTCAACTAACTTTTGCTTGACTATTAAAAAAGCTCATTTCAACTCACTTTTGTGAAATACGAAAAATCATTCCTCGGGTTGTTGCTCAAGTTGCAAATTTGGTTCCCTTAGCCTTGTCGATAGTCATGAATCCTTCATCCAGTTTTACATTAAGATATGTCAGATGTCAAGTGCAGTTCAGGGGCATGATTGTCTGATTAAGCAAAAACAAAAATCAATTTTGACCCAAGCCTCTTCATTAATAAGAGAAATCAGAAAAGACACTAGATTCTCATCACCCTCCTAATCTTAATCGTTTTTATATATCTCTGGCGATTAAAATTGATTGCAAAATATTAACTTGTTTTAAGATCAGTTCTTTTTTTAAGATAATCTAAGGTTTTAGCATAAATTGAGGTACAAATCGTAATAAAAACCTAGAACATTTGTGATCTTTACAAAATTTAGTCTCTACGTTTGACATCCTTCAATTGATGAAAAATCAAGGGATGGACTGACATAGGGAAAATAATTCTTGATTCCTTTGTCTGTGTTAGAATTCCAAGGATGAAATCTGCAGATCAAAAAATAGTTAATGGGCAATCTTCTTAACTCAAAATATTACTGTATGTGGTTATAACGGATTCTTAGAGTATAGGTTTTCATATCAATTTTATTCGCAAGACTCAGTTCAACCTCATAACTGAAAACAACACCCTTTTTTTGTAAGGCTGAAAACAACACTTTTCTCTGTTCTGGATGAAGCTTCTTCTACTTTGAAAGTTATTGTTGGTTTAACATGTACAATCATATATTAACATAATCTGGTAATAAAATGTTTTATGCTATGAGTTATGATACTTAATTGATCACGTTATTGTTTTTTAACAGGGATCTTGGAAATTCAAAGTTATCTGGTCATCTTGTGCCTGAACTAGGAAAGCTTGAACATCTGCAGTATCTGTGAGTTGCTCATTTATATTAGCTTAACCATTCAAACATTTAGTCATGTGATTCTTACCAAGTTTGAATGTATGATGTAATTGTAATGATGCAGGGAGCTCTACAAAAATAACATTCAAGGTACAATTCCTGCAGAGATCGGTAACTTGAAGAGCCTCATAAGCTTGGATCTTTACAACAACAATATTACTGGCAAAATTCCATCCACACTTGGGAAGTTGAAAAATCTAGTGTTCTTGTAAGTTTCTGCTGTTTGCAACAAATTTGGTAACTTCATTGTTGATAAAGCTATTATTAATTTCTCATTCGCAATTGGCAGGCGTCTAAATGATAATCGTCTAACTGGAAGAATCCCAAGGGAACTCATTGGCGTTTCAAGCTTGAAAGTGGTGTATGTGCTCGTTCCTATTAATTTTTCATGTTGCATAATGTAATTAGGCAATGTTTAAAGAAGTCTTGTGAATGTTTTGTTCAGGGACGTATCAAACAATAACCTCTGTGGAACAATCCCTACCACCGGTCCATTTGAACACATCCCTTTAAACAAGTAGGCTTTCCCATCTTGACTAACTTGCATTTTATTTTCAATTTATGATTTTTATTTATTGTTCAGTTAATCAGTTGTTTTATGGGCATGCGATCTTTAACTAGTGTGAGTTTGATAAGTGACAATTTAGTACTTATGAGTTTTCACTGTTGTATAAATCTTTCGGTTTCTTTGATGATTGTGTTTTGCAGCTTTGAGAACAATCCTCTTCTGGAAGGGCCAGAGTTGATGGGACTAGCAAGTTATGACACAAACTGCACGTAGAAGTGTTGTTTCTAGTTGTCTTACATGATGCCAAGTTTGCTGCTCTTATAAACCCGTCTTGAGTTGTAAGAACTCTTGTGAAAACATATAACATCCGGATAGTTTGTTGTGATATTGTCTGTAAAATGTTTATGTTGCTGTGATGTACTATGTCTTGAAAAATATAATATTTGGTGGCAACCAATCGAAGTTATAACTTAAACATGTGCGACTGTTTGAGCTACGAGCTAGTTTGCACTATTTTTATGGCTGGTCAACAATGATATGATCTGCATATTTGAAATCTTTGGGATAAAATCAAATAACTGCAACTACTGCTGCACCCCTTGACTTATCACGACAGCAGTCATTGTTGAAAAGACTTGCACATGGCTAGTGTCACTTTTATGGATGATTGCTAGTCGTTGTTGTTGACAAATTGAATGTTATCCTTTGAATGGTCGTGTGATTTTCTTATGAACAATTATGTCACATTCTGATTAGTCTCTTCACTCAGTTAGAACAATGACTAAACAGTTAAACATAAAATAAGCATACAATACTTCCAAATAAACTTATAACAGCTGCTAGGAGCCAAGGAGTTCATTTGTCTTATTTTGCTTAATATGGACAAAGGTAGTCCAGCCTTATCTTTTACCCTTTCACCATCTGAATACCAATAGATATCTCGCAAAATATAAACACGGAAATATGCAACAGTTCAATTGGTCATATTGTGTGATCACAGCTGATTGGTTTTAAGGCTCTGGTAAGTTGCGTCTCAAGTGTCAAGATCGTGGTCGTTTGCAACTCATTAGCATACTTTCTACCGGGTGAATGCCGTTGGTGACGGTGCATTTCGTGGGTTAGAAAGTCGGGTTTTACCTTAGTTTGACTGAAAGTTACTTTCTTACGTCTTTGTTTGGTCGAGAGGAGTTGTAAGGTTTAGAGTCAGATATGCCTAGTAGGATTAGAATCAAGTTGACTGGTACTCTGGTAGTGTCATGTTGATCGATATTGTCATGGTGTATGTATTTCTAGGCTAGTTCTTTTAATATATAGAATATAATATATTGCCTTGCAAACAAAAAACAAATGCCGTGTATTCGTAAACTGTGGTTCGAAGAAAACTCAAAAGATAGTGAATAGATAATTAACTTAAACCATACGGTTTTGCTGATTAGCCTTACTAGAATAAATAGAATCAACAACCTAACAAGTTGCGTTGCGCTGGAGGTTATGACACTACAATGTTCCTCATTTTCGAGTTATTCAGCAGCTTACAATTAGATATGTAATGTATAAAGTTACACAGTCACAAACACTATCCACGTAACTTTGGAATTAGGCAAAGCTATGTATTGAGTCTGCAAATCCATCCCTGGAAAAGGGGCACACGTACAGAACCATCACAGTTCATAAATTCATTTTCAAAACATGTACAAGTAGTTATTTAATATGGATCCACCTAAGATTGTTCAAGAAACTACACTATGAGGTTAAAGCAATAATGCTAGCCATTTAGCGATAAAGCTACCAGTGTAAGGTAAGGTAGTTCAAGTTAATACAAGTAAATGCAGCTACCAACAACTTTAACCAAACAAAAAAAGGCCAATATGTTGGCAACAGCAAACATTTGATCGACCACACACCTGGGATTCCAGTTGCTACTCAAGCCGGTTTCCAACAAGAAATGGCGTAAATGATTCGTCCTTTCCATCCCTGCAGAAGCCAATTATTGTCTTCATCTATCAAGAAATCTTTATGATAGAGGCTCACTTTCTCTGCTGCCCGTGTTGCTATAAACCGAGAAAATGGAACAGGAACTAACCCTACCCTTAAATTACGAACATGCCATTGCTTGTACGTCTCCGGTCTTTCACTCCTTTCCCACCCCTCACAAGCTATAACATTCAAAGCTTCTCTTCCAAATATCTCTCTTTCAAGCAGCATCCTTTCAGGGCGTTCACGGGGTACATTGGTTTCAAGCATATCAAACAGTGCTGAAAAATGAAAAAGAGCCTCCCGGAAACGGGTCAGGAAAAATGGAGCATTATAAGATCCATTTAGAATTCCATGAATGAAAATATCAGGGTTAATCTTCTTTATTAGGTTTAGAACAATGTTTCTTGCACTATCCGCAACCACTGTCTCATCAAGCAAGTTTTTCGATCGATACAGACAATTAACAACAAGAAACTCATCCTCTTTAAGCATAAGTTCTTCAACTTTGACATTTTCCCATCTTTTAGCAATGGAATGATACTCAAACGGTACCTTAAAATGTTCAGCATATGCCTCCAACCTGCGACCCGTCTCCTCAATTCTTTGTGCTGGCCTAAACCCCGGTTGAGGAAACTCGATTCCAGTAATTCTAACATGTGGTGGCCCACCTTTTCGTGTTGAAATACGCTGAAGAAAGGTAGGCCACTGAAACCCATAAAGAATACCAAAATCAATGATATGTACCCTCATGGAATTCTCTGCTTTATCCATAATTGTCCTGTTTGAAGCAAAATTTGAAATCTTTCTAAAAGGCGACGAGGCCATATACAGATGGTATGCCCTGATATAATCAGCAGCACATGTTTTCTTGCTAACTAGTCCTTTATGAATTTGGCTACCAGTGCCAGCTAAACGTGCCTCGAGACCATTAGCAAAACAATGAGCTAATCTCTGAGTCCCGTCACCAAAAGGAGAAGCGTGTTGTCTAATTTC
Source organism: Artemisia annua (assembly GCA_014162995.1). Lineage (NCBI taxonomy): Eukaryota > Viridiplantae > Streptophyta > Magnoliopsida > Asterales > Asteraceae > Artemisia > Artemisia annua. The sequence goes on along the minus strand of LBNU01024445.1, from coordinate 13,306 downwards.
GTTCAACAGTTCATTTGCTTTTCTTCTATCATCAGCTGCAACGGATTGTGCACACGTAAGTAAAAGGGTTCTTAAATCTATCACTTCTTTTTTCTTCTTTGGTTTCCTACCACGGGTTTTACTTCTCCCTTTGCCTTTACCTTTCCCGTTACTTAAACTTGTATCTTCTACATCTTTTACCGAATCTTTAATTTTTTCTATACGTAACGTGTCACGAAATGAGTCTAAAGCAACCTTACCCTCTCCCAAACTAGAGAGAAAGATCAAGTCCATCTCTTCAGACCTTAAAGTTGCATCTGGAAATATAGCTGCCTGTTTGATTACCCTTTCTTGTTTTTCAACTTCGGTGATATCCTCTCTACAAGGATTTTTTCTTATATTTGGCTTTGTTAACGAGAGTTTACTTTCTTCTCTTGTTTGATCTTGACCTATATTGTTAGAACCTAACAACAGGTTGCCAGTAGGTAAAAACTTGTTCGCTTCTTCAGCACCCTTTCTAAACTGCGACATCATCTGATTCTCATTATAAAGATCAAACGTATCCGCAGTACTTGCAGGTGAATCCAACCCTCCAGTGCTTGACGATCCAAGCGATGCATATGATATATTCTGACCTCCAAAATAATGTAAATTTGAAGCATCAAGTGCATAACCACCACTCGAACCACTAAAACTATCAGCATATAAACCATTTCCATTATGGTCAGCATAGGTCAAACCGGACTCAAACTCAGGAGGAGGCCAAGGGGGCGGGGACGGAGGATACTTTTTCCCAAGAACCTCATAAAACGGCTTCTCAGCAGCCTGAAGATCTACAGACTCTTGAAGCATACACGGCCTATCCTCCATATCCTCTTCCATCAAAACCTGACTAATATACCCCAAAATCGCATCCGAAAGATCACAATCTTCATGAAGCTCATCCTCAAGACCCGCTCTTACATCAGGCAATGGCGGATTATTAATATTACCAAATTGTAAACCTCTAAAGTTTTGACTATACCCTGAACTTGGATGATACCTATTACTACCATTATTGGGTTGATCATAACTTGAAAAACTATTATCAAACATTTGGCCATTATTTCGAGTCCTATTATTATCCGAAAAAATCGGCATACTCCCATTCCCATTCCCATTCCGATTACCATTTTCATTCCCATCCAAAGAACCAAACATCCTACCAAACCCAGGATCCATTTATCTCAACTCAACCTTAAAAAAAACAACTAATATCCTAAGAAACACATCTCATAACCATAAAACACAAATTTCATAAAATTTACTACAAGATATTCCAAAAGACTTAAAAGGGTATGATTAAATGATACAGAACTTTGATTTTTTTACCTTATTGCACAAAGTATTGATCTTGGTTTATGGTGTGAATGAAGAATATGAAGGTTTTTTACTGTGGTAAAAATGGGTTTTTGATGAAAAGAGATGAAATGAATGGAAGGAAATAAAGGAGCGGAAAAACAAGGACAGTGCAAAGGAAGAGTGAGTGTGAGTGTGTGTGACGTGGGAGGTTGAGGAGAAGCACACATACAAACATAAGCAAACAAACATAACACAGAGGAGCCTACACTGTTCTATTCTTTGTTTTTGCACCTTAAGCCCTAGTACTTTTTTTGCTTTCACATTGACTTTTTATTAGCTCAAGCTTTTATAACCTTTAGCTTTGAACATATCCTTTTGTACTGATATGAGTCAAAAAACCATGATAACTTTTTTCAGGTTACTTGAGAAATGCGAGTCTTTCACTAAGATGTACATGGTCTAAGTGAGATATCATCGATAGTGTCTTTGACCTTTTTTTCTAGCCATCCAAAATGCGTACCTAGTGCGTTATGAAGAGCTGTTTTTTTTTTTTTTTTTTTTTGCTAAGGTTTTGTGGGTCTACGTGGTTAATGCCTCTTAATGGGGGGAGTCTCTTTTTTTATCCCTTATGGATATAGAGGAAACAAGGAATTTTGTTGGCCCCACCTAAAAAAGTATTAATATTAAATGACAAGTGGGTCCAATCCCTCCACTAAGGGAAAAAAGAAACACCCTTTGATTTACGATACTCTCGTTGTGATTTGTAAATTGTGTTGTCGACTATGGGTACCAAGGATATGTGATATGATATACTATGTGTACAATGTGATTTAGATTCAAACTATGGCTTTTTTTNTCTATTTATTTGTATCGGCCCATTGTATGTTAAGAATGCTTTTCTTAACGGTGACTTATCTGAGACTGTGTACATGCATCAGCCTCCTGGTTTTGTTGACAATCGGTATCCTCATCATGTTTGTCTTTTACAGAAATCTTTATATGGACTGAAACAAGCACCCCGTGCTTGGTTTCAGCGGTTTGCAGGTTATGCCTCACGAGCTAGATTTTATCATAGTCGCTGCGATTCCTCATTGTTTATCTATAGACAGGGTTCTCAGGTTGCTTACTTACTTATTTATGTGGATGACATCATTCTCACAGCTTCCTGTCAAGCCCTACTTCAGCAGATTATAGGTTCTCTAAATAATGAGTTTGATATGACTGATCTTGGGGCGCTTAATTACTTTCTTGGTATTTCTGCTGATCGTACTCCTACAGGTTTGTTTTTGTCACAGAAGAAGTATGCTCTACAGCTCCTTGAGCGTGCTCACATGGTTACATGTAACCCTTCTCGGACACACGTTGATACAGAGTCTAAACTGGGTCCGGAAGGTGTTCCTGTTCAGGATCCTACTTTATATTGCAGCCTTGCAGGGGGCTCCAGTATCTTACTTTTACACGTCCAGATTTGTCTTATGCAGTTCAGCAGATTTGCCTTTATATGCATGATCCGAGGGAGCCGCACTTTGCTGCACTTAAACGTATCTTGCGATATGTTCGGGGAACTGTGGATTTTGGTCTCCAGTTATATGCTTCCGCTACTACTTCTCTAGTTGGTTACACTGATGCTGATTGGGCAGGTTGCCCATCTACACGCAGGTCTACTTCAGGTTATTATGTATTTCTGGGGGATAATCTTTTGTCTTGGTCATCTAAACGACAACATACTCTTTCTCGCTCCAGTGCTGAAGCTGAATATCGTGGTGTTGCTAACGTTGTCGCTGAGACAGCTTGGCTCCGCAACCTTCTTCGTGAGCTACACTCTCCTCTATCGGCTGCTACTCTTGTTTACTGTGATAACGTTAGTGCCGTTTATATGTTTGCAAACCCTGTTCAGCATCAACGGACTAAACATATTGAGATCGATATTCACTTTGTCCGTGATATGGTTACTGCTGGCCAAGTTAGAGTTCTTCATGTACCTTCTCGTTACCAGTATGCAGATATCTTCACCAAGGGTCTTCCTTCTGCTTTGTTTGAAGATTTTCGGTCCAGTTTGAGCGTTCGCCCTTCTACCGCTCAAATTGCGGGGGGCATATTAGTCGATATAATTATATTAGTCTCTATTTATTTGTATCGGCTCATTGTATGTGTATAGGCCTAGCCCAAGTATGATTCTAGAATAATCTGTATTTCTATTTATTTGGTGTTTTCGGGATAATGGGATCAAGCAAATCAATTACCATTCAACAGTTTTAAGTGGTTATCGTACTTTGATTGTTGCAATTAGTTTGATTAAAATTATGAAGAAAAAATAAAACTTAATGAGGACAACATTTTTTTTTATATTTATTTATTTATTTATTTATTTATTTGATTTTCTAGCAACTTATAATTCTCCACTTCTATCATAAAAAACAACTAACATTTTCAAAAAGAAAAATAAAAAAGAAATTAGAAAATAGTTTAGACCTCTCCAAGATCTTAGACATTTTCATTCCACCTAGGATTGAATGATTTGGTTCACAAATTTATAAACCTCTTCAAAATGTTTTAGATTTATTTAAAAACCACCTTAGTGGATGCTCTAAGATACATTTTCTCAAATGCTGAAAGATTTATTATACTTATTGTCATATTAGTTTTGTTGAACTTATAAACATCATACAAACATCTTTTGTAGATAAATAGCAAAGAAGTAGGTGAAATTATACTTTTATATCAAGGTATATATGTCATGTTTTGAACAAGTTGATTAACGTGTTTGACTCTTACACACATGATTAACGTTTTTTTATTATTTTTTATGTTGTTAAGAATTGAAGGAACTTGATTTTCTTATTACTGTCTGGAGTTTGATGAACATGATTGCAACACATTCATTAATCTTGGAAAGATGGTATATACAGGGACGAAATCGGGGGTTTCCGCAGGTGTTCGGGACCCCTACGAAGCTTTTCGATGTAGTGTTAATTTTTGAAAAAAATATCAATTTCTCCTAAATGCATCTTAAATGCACCTGGTCCATCAAAATGTGTTTCTATATTACGGTTCCAAAAAATTTGTGCGCCCGAACATATTTGGTTCTGGTTCCGTCCCTGGGTATATAAGATAAAGTTCGAAGGATCGCTTATGCAACTGTTGAAAACGCATCTTGTTATGTGATATCAAAACACCTCTTTGTACGCTTCAATAAGCTAATAAGCACTTTTTTAGAAAGTGTTTGGATAAAGAATCTATATTCTGATAACAAAATTAAGCCAATGATCAAATTTAGAAATACGCTTAGCCAAACACCCTGGAATTCATATACGTAGGTGCTTATGCAATGAGTATAAATCTATAATAGGCCTCCAAATTTTAGTACGATTAAGACCAAGTCATGTCAATATTTTCATTTTTAAATAAGGGTTAGGCTAAAGGAATACGAATTAGTAAACTATTGTCCTATTTTATTATGGTTGCTACTGAGATTATTTGGTAAATTATTCGTTGAATGATGTATTAATTATTAATTGGCTTGTCACCATGTGTTTGTGAATCTTTTTCGTATTATTTAAAGCTCGCTTTAGATTAAGGTAGGTGTAAAGAAAATGCATACCATGTGAGATAGAATATAAAGTTAGTTATAGTATAGACATTTTATCATGCTCTCATAGCATGTCTCATGGACGATGTCCTTTGTAATAGAAAGTGTTTTAAAGTTTTCACTTTGTGGGTGAAATGTGCTTTACTTTTTGTCTTCCTAGTCACGTTGGCAAATACCTTAACTTTTATTTGTTAGAAAGCATGTATCGTATAGTGTCGTCTTTGAATAATATAGTTTTCATATCCAAAAGCTGGTCTTGTATGATCTAATTTTTATGACGTATCAACATATAGTGACTTTCTCAAAGGTATGTTATGGGCGAGTTCGATGGCCCTATCTTAACATTTTTATTCTGTTCATATTGCTATATGTCAACAAGAAGATGATTAAGTGTTGATTTGCTTGGTTGTACGTAATTTGTTGACGTTCAATATACTCTTACGATAGCTGAACGAGATACAAAATAAAATAAGTGAAAACTACATATATGGTGGTATTTGATAAGATATTATCACACAAAATCGTATTTTAACTATATTTTCGTTTTGATAGGGTATTACATACCGAATCGTCAAATTAATCGGCGCTCTCCGGATTCAAACAAAGAATGCGATCCCAAAAACCTTTGTGTAGTTAAATATAGGAAATGAGGGAAATAACTAGAATCGACCTGGGGAAATAATAGAACTTTCTAAAGGTGGGACCGAAGGAAGGTCATTGTTGATGTCTACCCAGAAATCAGGTCTTAAGATTGGGGTTTACATCTTCGACATAGGAACTGGATTTGCTATTTCTTTTCCTTTCCATTGTTTGGGGTTAGAAATTGTAGTAGGAGGATGTTGTGTATATAGTGGTAAAAGTTTTGTTGCCTTCTCTTTATCATATCAGGTTTTTCCTCGTCAAAGACATCTTCCATAACCTATATGAAAAATGTCGTTGAATACAATTAAAAAGATGTACGAACAAGATGCTTACCACATTTGCTACATCCCTAAACCCGTTGAGGTATCTTATTATTTTAATGGGTTTTGGTATATGTTTGGTATGAGAGTTTTGGTATCATGTAACGTGTTTTATTATCATTTTGGTATATGTGGTTGACATGAGTTATGCCTAACGCACGCTTAAAAAGGTTTTGTTAAATGGGTTACGGTGGATTTAATGGTTCTCATTTCAATTATATTTATATGACCTTTTATTTTACTTTATAATCAGTTTTATAAAACAAAAACAATAGCTAAAATACTTAATCTTATTAAAGCGATGTATGTGAGAAGTAATATGTAAACAATCGCACCTTTACTTGATAGTAAAGAGACAGCTAATGGACCTCCCACAATATTATGAATAGGTATGTAGAGTTATTATTAAATAAGAAATAAAATTAAAAATAAGAATAGTAAAAATAAACAACAACCACACATTTCAGATTCATCTACAAAAATAGATGCATTTCTCACTTTAATTTTTATTCTCGCTAAATACATTCCCTAGGTATGTGTGTGAGCATATATATGTGTAAGAGAGAATGATAAGACAAAGACAATAATATAAATGCATAGAAGCATATATAATCTAAACTACATATAATGGAGGAAGACCATTCCCTCTATTAACTGCACTAAGACATTTTTTTAAAGCATTACAACCAATTATGCATATGTCACAACTATTACACCTACTTAGATTTAAAGCAATTACACCTACATACAGGGACGGAGCCAGGAACTTGTATTAAGGGGGGCTCAAAAAAAAAAATTCCCGGTAGTAACATACAATTAAGGCTGGCAATTTTGACACGAAACCTGTTAACACGACACGACACGACATGTTCTTAACAGGTTTCGTGTTTGACCTTAACAGGTTTCGTGTCTTAACAGGTTAGACCTGTTAATATTCGTGTCTTAACAGGTCAGACCTGTTAAGATTATAGTATATATATATAAAGTACCTACCCACTAAATAATATACTCCCTCCTCTAGTCCTCTCAATACCCACCCCCATCCCATTTCATCTCTTCCCCACAAATAATATACTCCATCCTCTCACTAAACCCTAGCCGCCACCGCCACCGCCACTTGTGTCTCATCACCACCACCACCAAAATACTCACCGCGACCTCCTCTTCAACTATCTCTACCACACGTGCCGTCAAAACGAACCCCACCATCATTTCGCCATTAGCGTGCCTTCACTCCCACACCTAACCACCCTCAGTTATTAGATCGAGAAGAAAAAGGTAAGCCGCACTAAGTCACGCGCGTTATGGCCGAGATATGGCCGAGAGATTAGCTTGGTTTTGTTGATGCCGAGATATGGCCGAGAGATAAGGACTAGAAATTGTGGTCGTTTTTTTTTAATCATTTCGCCATATGGCCGAGAGATTAGCTTGGTTTTGTAATCGTTATCGTTTTTTTTTTTTTTTTTTTTTTTTTTTTTTTTTTTTTTTTTTTTAATTCGAACAGGTTTGTTAACAGGTCTTAACAGGTGCACCTGTTAATTTTCGTGTCGTGTTCGCGTTTGAGAAAAATGACACGATTAGTTAACAGGTCGTGTTCGTGTTTGACCTTAAAAGGTTCGTGTCTTAACAGGTTCGTGTGACCTGTTATGCCAGCCCTACATACAATGAATTGAAAATTGAATTGTTCGACATACGAGCTCAATGATATTTTTTTGATAGTTTCATACAATTACTTGATTAACTGAGAAAATGAACAAAATGGGCAAACGTTAGAGTAAATGGTAATGAAGACGAGAAATTAAAGAAGATAAAGAAAAGTCATTGTTTATTAGATATTGGCAATGGGCGGGGTTGGATTGAAGACTCTATCAAACCGAAAATAAGACGAAAAACATACTTTTGTGATGACGGATCCATAATTTGTTTTTAAAGATAGCACAAAATAACGCGTGGCTTTCTTTTCTACATAAGGTACAATCTAATTAGTCTCAAAAACTAAGAAACCTTATGTAAATTTTTTTTAAAAATTAAAAATATTAGAATAATAAATGATTTTTTTAACATAATACAAGAGACATATATAACTTATTTAGCGAGCCTTTTAAAAATAATGAACTACAACATTCTAAGATTAAACAATACAGTACAATATTTACGTTTAAACATAAAATAAATCAACATAAACTAAAAATCAATAAACTAAGATGAGAAGAAAATGAATATGAAGAACAAAAGAAATACCACTATTCGGCATCAAAGAAAACCACCTATTCGGTATGACCAATTCGGCATCCAATTCGGTAATCCACACCGAATCGCCATGGCATGTTCCCCAAAATTTTTGAACATTGCAACTTTAATATAATTAGATTTTTTTTTTTTTTTTTTTTTTTTCATCATGAATGCCACTAAAAAATAAAGGTGAGGTATGGTGAATTATGAAATGTGTTGGCAATATCTTATTGGTTAATTTTGCTTGATGTTGAATTATAGTGTGGCAAAGTTGCCACCCTAAGCTATTTTAAAATTTGACACTCCCTATGCTCTTTAACCACCCAACCCCACTTGACTAAAAAATCTAATCCTTATTCCTTTTATAGTTTTATATTACGTATAAATACTACGTATACACTTCTTCATCTTCCTTCTTCCCCACTTCAACAATGATCCTCATTTTAACATTTCACAGCATGCTACACTTCAAAAACCTTCTTAACATCCTATTCGAATGCTTTCTAAAACTGATTTTAAATCAGATCATAGAAGTTCAGGGGTGAAGTGGAGGGATTCTGAAAAAAAAAAAAAAAAAAAAAAAAAAAAAAAAAAAAAAAAAAAAAAAAAACCTTTAAAAATCTAGAAGTTTACTCTACAACCAGTTGCTCCGGCACTGATACAAGGTGAGCTAGCTGGGCCGGTTGGGGGTGGCCGAGCACCCTCCAGCCCCTCTACTGGCTCCGTCTCTGCCTACATAACCAAAGTGTACAATTAAATTATGCACCAAGACACAACTCTAGAATTGTGCCAAGTTTCTCAACACTTGAATGGTGTACAATACTTGCTCAAAAAAAGAATGGTGTACAATAGTTCATTTAAGTATCTAAAATATTATTTATATACTTAATATTCTGGACATATGCTAGAGATTAACCGTTGATATAGACTATTATTGGACATCTATTTAAAAGTATAATGTGTGTATAGTAAAGGTGTTTCATTAACACATAGATGTATAGAAAATCTTGTTATAGTTTTCTCAAGCAATAAGAGATTATGAATGTCCTTTTGTTTATGAATACATGTTCATTAACCTTTTAATTAATATTTTTAAAAAAATAATTATAAATTAGGGATAGTGAATATGTGGTTGTCATACACCTAAACTACATATATGACTATACTAAAATGACATATATTTTCACACATAAAGTTTTATAAAGATGTTTAACATCATTGCCTTTTTTTTTTTTTTTAATCATTGTTAGTCTTCTTAATGATTTATTACATTTTATAAATATTTAAAATATAAAAACATAGTTGATACTTGATACCAATAGGAAGAGTTGTTGACAATGTGAAAACTCCATAGAAAAAACAATTGGTTTTATTCATCAAACAAGAGTCATATAAACTCATCTTATTATCCTTATGAACAAAATGATATAGTTTTGATATATTACAATACAATGTAATTTTAAGATGCTTATATACCGAAACTTAGGTACATGACAACCACATATTCGATAACAAATATACCGTAAGAGGTGTTTGGTTTTCAGAATTTAAAATGATGAGATTTGAAATGCCATGGGTTCTTAATTCATTTAAGGATTAGGATTCTCTAAAGTTTGGTCAAATATGATACATCATTTTCACCAATCACAAAAAAGTAAAATGAATAAAACTTTTTCTTTTAACAAAAATCAATGGCTCACTTGCTTATTTATTCTCACAACAAAACTAACATGATCAATCATGTTTGACCAGAACTTTAGAGGATATTAATCCTTGATTTAAGATTTGAAATCTCAAGATTTAAAATGAGCTACCTTGATTACCCCTGTATACAAAGATGTAAAATATAATCAATAATTAAAACTTGATTACCCCTTCATCAACAACAACAAAAACACATGAGTCATTTTTTAAGAAACTAGTCAACCTGCCATATCTAGTTCACTACCATAATCCTTTCTCAAACCTTTTAATTGTGTATTGAACTGCTACAGTCAGTAAAACATTCAAAAACGAACCTCAATAGCTGGCTTATTATGGTATTTGAATAACATCCAAAAAGCAAGAAGAGCCTTTATTAAAAAAAATAGTAACATTATAAGATCATTATGCATCAACGTCAAAGAAAATATAACATTATACTTACAAATGCTCCATATAGCTCCGTATAAAAGTCCAAAAAGATTGATGTTTTTAAAGAGGCTAGCCCATAATAACTTAGTCCCATTTTCTAATGCAATAATCAGAGAAGTAGAGATTATTATTTCATTGAAAGAAACTTGTTTCCAGGTGGAAGATTTCTTTGCTATTTGTTTGGCAAAGTCATCGCAATTGTGAGTCAAAACTGCTATGGAAAACACCCAGATCAACTTGGCAGAAACAGTTGAATATCATCAGGTGTGTATTATTGAAGATATGTATTAGAAGTTAGTATTGAAGAAATAGGCAACATTTTTATAGTGCTTTTGAAATAATTTAAGCCCTTACCCTTCGAAATTACTAGCAGTTAATACACCCTTCACACCACGTACTCCCATTAAAAAGGGTCCAACCCTTAAAGCAGAAGAATACTTATCAGCAACGCAGGTCATCTGCCAAAAGTGTAAATTTTGTAAACGAGTTATATGGATTAAAATATTTATGTTATAAACAATACAAATTATCTCAGATCATCTGCTAAAAGTGTAAATTTTAAGTTAATTATTACAAAGACAACTTTGAAGTTTTAGAATTAATCAGTTCAGACAACTTATTGATCTCATCACATGTCATAATATAGCAGAGAAACAAAATCACACGTAAACATAATGTATGTCAGTGATTAACAGACAATAAACAAGCCACCATCACACGATTATAGACAGGTTAAACAGACAGAAAAAAACAAGCCACTGTCACACAACTACTATCAGCTTAAATAAAACTTAGAATAACAGATGCACAAATGAAACAAAAATGATATTATAACCTACAGCTAAGAGCTATAGAGAGCAAACAGATAATAACTTAACAAAACATACAGAGATTAACAAACTTAGTGTAATAACTAAAACTTAACAAAACTTACATGTTTTAACGAATTTCGTCGAATAAAAATAGATAAACACTTCACAAAACTTGCATGTATCAAGTTCAAATACTTCATGAGCACAAATAAACACATGTTAAGCTTTATCAAATCAAATGTTAAGCTACCACATTACACTAATGCAACAAAATAAAAAAAATTATAATACATCTAACAACGACACATATTCAGATCAATCTCGTGACCTCACGACCTAAAACAGTTTATCTAAAATAAGTTGTAACAAATAATTGTGTCTAACAATGGGATATATTCGGACCATGCGCCAAATAATAGGCAAATCAAGCTCAATATTTCATAACAAATCATTTATTGAAGTCAAATGAAGCTTTTACAACATTTTTTGACATTTAACTAATCCTATTTGTTGAATAAAAAGGCAAAACAGATAACTTAACAACCTTAGACATATTAATAAACTTAGCATAACAAAACTAAAACCAAAACCAAAAACGGGAACATAGAAAATAACAAGTTAACCTAAGCCAAAGCAATCATAGGCTTAACCAGCAAACAAAATAACAGGATCAAATGATGTAAAAATATAACTTAGTAATACAAGTTTAAGATAGGCTTTACATGACATTATGCAAGTTTAAGATATGTTTTACCATAACTTAGAAACTGTTAATATCAACTATTGTTTACATTTGATCCTATTTTTGTTTTGATCCTATGTTAAACTCTAATGACCCATAAAATAGATGTCATAATGTAAAATATTAGTGATGTTATAAGTTAAATATTAGGTAAATTACTTTTAATAATGATTGGTTGTTAAGGTGTTATGTATATAACTTATCATTTTGCTACTTATGCTTTGTTTTAATCTCGTTTAGATGTTCTGTATATAAAATGTTATTTTGTTACTGATGCTTTGTGTTTAACTAGTTAACATGATACGTGTTTAATTGTTATTTTGTTAGTAATGTTCCTTGGTATGCGTATACTTTGTAAAAAAAATTATGAATCGATTAATAATTTCATCATTAAAATCTGGTTGTTGAATAAATGAGTTTAATTTTTTGAGCATTACAACAACTATAATTTCATTATTTACTTGAATATAAAATGATTTTAGTATTTACTTTATATCCTTATACTCTTAATATTAATGAAACGAATCTACGAGTATGAAGCTGGAATAGTTAGCATTTGATAGTTATAGATTTTGAATTTTATCAAAGGTTGCTTTTCTGCACATTGTTTGAATATGCACTGTTATTATATGTAACATTTGTGATAATTGTGTTTAGATGAACTTGTTTAGGTCTTGAGGTCACAATATTGATGTGGACGTATAGTCTGGAATGGGCCTGACTCGGCAGACAACGGCCCACTCTACGCCTAAACCCTAATCCATGCCTTATAAATATAGGGCTGGGATTCCATTCACAACAGAATACAACAGGTTACCCTAAACCTAATTCTTAAGCCATATCGCACCGATACTAACTTGACCGTCGGAGGTGGATCCCGGGGCTACGGCCTCGGGTCCACTCCTAACGGGTTCTCTTTATTGACAGGTCTACTCAGGGCTCGAGAAGACGACTAACGGCCCAAGGAGAGTCGTTGAATCAAGCCCGCGCCAGATTATGCATCAACAGAGTGGCGCCATCCGTGGGACATGACTACGACAAGTTTCGTGCTCTCACACCACTGCTCTCTCAAAAGTCGGTATTATAATGAATTGTTTAAGTTATTTACGAAAGTTATTATAATGAATACGTAATATATCATAATATATTCACACGTATCATGATAACTCAAACAATTATCATAATATATTCTTACGAATTTGTTAATACAAATATCGCCTAAAAACGTTATTTATATTTTACGATCTTTGCTAAGTTTTGTTAACGACAAAGTCTAAACTTTAGTTTTTGGTAAAACATAATTCTAGTTTAAAGTCTTGCATAATCATACTTTTGCTACATTTTACATTTCACATTTTCATATACAACACAACATTTTTCATATTTCTTTAACTAGAAATGTCACATCCCATTTATGGTAAGTTGTCATTTTGCAATTAAGGAAACATTGTGTGTTTGACTAACCATAAGTTTTTCTTACACAAAGTTGTGTTTGGCTAGCATTAACTTGATGTGA
>LBNU01024444.1:91704-111829 GCA_014162995.1 Artemisia annua | reverse complement strand
ATGGACAAGGATATGGTAAATATACAATGAGGTGAATATCCAAAGGTCACTAATCTTCAAATACGTTTGAATACGCACACAACCTCCCCGGCAGCGGCGCCAAAATTTGACTGGCCCTGAAACAGTCAACAAAAGTCAACCAAGGATTTACACTCCGTACCTCCAAGCCCATTTCCAAGTATGATTTGATCCCTCAAGTGCACTAAATTTTCCAACAGTATGCACACTAATGACATATGTTAGAGGAAGGAGGTAGAAAAGTAGAATATCAGACGGTTAGAGGACTCCTTCGGTTATTAAAAGTCACTTGATACAAGAAAACTATATCTTTACCTCTTTATTGAACTCAGATCGACATCCTGGATCTATTATCATCGCATCCCCCTGAGCAACAAAAGGACCACTTTCATGTTGGACGTTATCACTCCCAGGTGCAAAGATAATCAAATTTGTTGTAAGAAAAGGTTTTGCTGTTCTGCTTCCAATGGGCACGATGTTTACACCAGGTGGATACTCCTGAAAGAAAAGGGAATGCCACAGTTACATAATATGGCATCATAAGACCAATGAACACAATCCCTGGATGTCGAGGCAGTATTGCAAGTTCATGGAAGATGTATTTAATACAAATGAATATTGCAACTTTGCAAGCAATAAATTAATGCAGACAAGAACCTAATTACACGCCAAAAGGGGTCCTATTATCAAGAGGTTTACAACCTTAGTGTAGGAGTCGAGGATATCATTCATAGTCCATGTCCATATCCTCACTCAATATTAGATCGGTTTTTACTGAAAAGTGGTTGATATGTACTATGCGTCATCTAATCTTTGAAATCAAGAACAGGGACAACAGAACATTATTACATTACATATTCAACTGCTCACTGTTTTTCACTATCTCTAAAAGTGGAAACTCAACTAACCCCGAAAGCCATACAAATAAAAGTTGGAATAAATGTGCTGAATTAACAATGACATACATGATTCATTGTTTTGTTGGATACACTGATGTTCTCTTTTATACAAGAGGACTTAAATACTCCTGAATGCCTACTTATCCTCCCTATTTTTCTATAGAAACAACTTTACATTCTACAGAAAATACACCTGACAGATGCCTACATACCTGGCACGACAAGGTTGGAGGCAATTTCAGTGAATCAGATTGCGAGTCTTTAAGTATACCTTCAACAACTAAAGGCCCGACACGGTCACCACCTGGTTTTACTTGAAGAAGCAAATCAAGACAGCTTTCCTTGCAACTCCACTGACAATGGTCTGCACCAAAATTGCACGTATTCAGAATCCTAATTTAAAGACCGAGCAGAAACATTTAAACATAATTCCATGTGTTCAGAGACTTAATCTACAGACACAGAGAGTATTCACATTTACACTTCAGATAAGTACATACATTTGTTCCAGCATACACATGTGAAAGACTTTTGAAAAATGCACGTAAATGGACCAACAAACAATCACTTGAAACATGTTTTCAACGAGATGTACAAACCGAAATCAACTGAATAAAACACACATCAGTTTCTTAGAAAATAAGTGTATATAAACGTCACGATACTAGACATTATAAGCAACAATACCATATGCTAACCTTTCAAATTCCCAACATTAGTAGCAAGTTCCCCGGTAACATAAACAGTCTCAACTGGATATCCCGGTCCAAAATTAGGCTCCTCCACAAACTTCAAAAACTTCCACTCTATTTCATCAACAGATCCAAAACCCACTTGTCCCAAAACCTACAATCAGGCATCCAGCTTTAATTTGAATTCAATATGCGATAACATCATTTACGCACAACATATCATGCTATTCCAAACAATGTAGCAAAGTTATATGTTTGTGAATGCAAACATTCGGTTGTGCAAGACCATGAAAATAAATCATGATTTTTATGTTTGGAAATGATAATCTTATAACTAGAGACATTATTTTCAGCTTGTAAACACTTGGCATTTTATATAAACCTACGGAGTGTATCTGAACAATCTGAGTAAACAAAGTCGTAGCTTCCAAATCAGAATAAATATAGAAACTAAATATAGTTTAACCTTAACAAATGATTGTCATGCCTAATGTTGTGTCTAATAATATACCTAAAAATACATAACATTCATTTAAGTGTATTAAACTATGGAATACACGTGTACTCTTTCAAATATTTTTTCCATTATAGTATGGGTACCAAGAATATTACTCGTGTAGTATCTAGAGACTGAACCAAAAATTTTTGGAGGGTGTTGCACAAATTTTTTCTTATGATGACTATAAATACTAAAGTTGCACCATAAGAATTTACTAGCTAAAATCAGGGGTTGCACGTGCCAAAAAAATAAATAAAAATAAAAACATATTTTAGAAACAATTTACACTTCATGACCTAAAATCGGGTGTCCAAAGTGAGTCCGTCCCTCGTAGTATCTGAATTTGTAATTTTGTACTAATATGGCCATTTTGTCGAATATTAATAGACGTGACTTTTTTTAAATGTTACATGTATTCCGGTTACAACTAAACATATTAGCACAAAATAACAAGTTTAAGGACCAAACACTAGTACTTTTAGTACGCAGACAATAACGGAACATTTGAAAAAGTGCAAGTCTGTTCTATAGCTTAAACCATTTATTTACTGGTGCCGAAATTAGGCACAACACTAGGCATGCCACTATATTTCTCTTTCGGCTTTTATCAGCTTTGAAAATTTATACTTTTCGTTAAGTTATTACTTTTAAGGCTAGCCAAAATAAACAGTTTAATACCAAAAAAGATGTACAAACACTAACGTCTAGTGCTAATATACGATGCTTGCATATATAAACATAAAAGACAGAAATACCTGGTTTAGAGCTGAACGAAGGTCAAATTTGGTCAAATCGAGCTTATGCAAACACGTGTCCTGGCCTTGGATTAGAATTTGAGTTGATGAGACTGATTCAGGTGAGAGTGAGGTCAGCTTAGCCGACGGTAGGTCCCACAGATCAGAGTCAGCGTATGAGTCGTATTCATGGTCGTTGAATTTCGGAGGTGGAGTTTGTTTAACAATTACAAACTCCTTGTTATTGGAACGATTTTTTAATATCACAGCGAGCTTGTATGTTGCCATTGATTGATTGGTTGATAAATTATTGGTTGATTTAGTGAGTGTTGTGATTTTATAAAGGGTTTTGATGAGTGTTGGTTGGGTTGTACCGGTTTTTTGGTGCGACTGTACTAGCTTCTTGATGCACCGTTATTTTTTACTGTAATTGGTTTGTTTTTTGGTTTTGGAATATGGTTGAGAGAAATGAACAAAAGCGTCGATATGTCCGAGTGGTTAAGGAGATAGACTTGAAATCTATTGGGCTTCGCCCGCGCAGGTTCGAACCCTGCTGTCGACGAATTTCTTTTATTTTTTTTTTGCTTCTAGCTCTCATTAAAGGAACCTATAAACAAGCAAAACTTCTTTCGATTATATTTGTAGGCCTATCGCCTACAAATCATTTTCCTAACAGCTTATATCATTTATTTTATTTTGTTTTTAATGACAAAATTAATAATAATAAAGTCATTAAACATTTATATGTAACTACATTCATAGCAGGCAGTTGCTATGAAAATATGTACTGTATAATGTCGAATTGTCGATCTCGCATTCGGCACTTCCTTTGCAACGTTTTTAAAGCGCCAAAATAACACCAACTTGCATTCATTTTGCCATTATATTTGAGATTCCACTCCACAATACCAACTTTTGCTCGATGCATGTGGCCCGTAGACATTGACTAGTACAATTTCACCCTCCACAATCTTCCACTTTTAACCGAAGAAAATTGGCTTTCCACTAGTTGCATGATTCTCCCGGAAACACATTTAGATTAGTAGGTAGCGAGTTTAGGGTCGGTTAGAGTTTTAGGTTATTCTGCATTGGGAAGGGATCAAGTAAGAAGAATAATAAAAATAAAAATGGTAAGAAGTAATTCTAGCCACACATTTCAAATTAGGATGGAAAATTTGAATGAAAATGCATCCACTTTTGTAGGTGCATCTAAAATGTGTGGTTATGGTTACTTCTTATCATTCTCATTTTAATTATTCTTCTTATTTGACCCTAACTCATTCTGCATTATAAATAGTCGATTAATAAAACATAATACCTACGTGTTTTTAATATTTAAACACTACCAACATAAGGCCACCTGATCTCTCTCTTCCTTCAACTCACGCAAAACCAATATTNGTGGTTTTTGCTTTCTGAACGAGGGTTTGTACTAATTCTTGTTTTTGGTTCCCCATTTTCTTAATTTTCTTATTGAGGAGTTGGGGGGGCAGTTTTTTTTTCCTAGTAGCTTTAGTAAGATTTCTTATTGACTTTTAAAAGAAAAGACGGTTCGGTTATTGATAGTACAAATGCGATAAACCATTCGACCACACCTCCTTGTTGCAACCCGATGCTGCCCGCATCTAATACGCACACTCGCACCGAGGCGGAGGGGATATGGTGGCTAGTGGATGCTAGGCTCCTCCTAACTAGCCCAATAACTAGAGTAAAACATGGCCCAATAGCTCATTATTTTAACAACACTGGTGCTCGGTCCCTCCCAATGCAATCAATTGAGGGTGTTTGGGAGTGCGTTTGCACCCTGATTATCTGCTTTTCACGATTCAAAAACGCAATAATCTAACGATGAAGTGTTTGGCAACACAAGCAAATAATCACTTATTTGCGTTTCATGTGAGACAAAACGTGGTTTTGCAAAAGTGATGTCCCATATGCAGTTTGAAAACGTCATTTTGCAACTGAAAACGTGTTTTTCAATAAAGCAACCCAAACACCCCCTAAAATCTGTATTTGTAACATAAAAAAGAGCGCACTCAGTAATCAGTAACCTGTAAAAGAAGAATTTGAAGAAAACAAATAAGTATTTTGTACTCCTCTCATCAGCTATTGAATGTATGTTATTCACCTATCTTTCGAGATTGTCACGCTTTTAAATTTTTTTCTGCTCCCTTAACTTGAAATCATGGCTCCACCTTGCTTCACACCCTCAAAAGATGCGGGAAAACTGCTCAAAAACTTCACCGCGGCCATGGATGCATTCTCATGCCTTTATATGCCACGTTTTTATTTCTTTTTTAGTTACATATTTGTTACAAAAAAGGTCAAATGATGAAAACATAGTTTATTATCACACAAGCATTGTAGCTTTTAGTTTTAACAACAAAAATCCGCAATAAGTGATTGTTTATTGGTATAAAAAGTTACGGCAGTATTTGAGTCCTTTAGCATATTTTATTTCTAGTATAGGTTAATATACACAAAAACTCAAATGATAATAAGAGAACAAAAATAGAAGTTTAAGTAAACGACTTTAATCGTCAAATATTATCATGCACCACAAAAATGACGAGTACAAAACGGGCAAGTTTTCTTTTTCCCCCTCGCCAAGTCTCCAAAACTAAGAAAGGCAAATAAATAGTCCTATCTCTTATTCGTCAATTTTCTTTTTATTAAAAGAAAAATAAAATAGAAAAGAACAATTCTTATCTGTAATTCGTTGTTATTAATAATTTTGGATCTTGGTCTTTATCAATTCCATCCCTCCTTTTCAAACTTTTATAAAAATATATATATATAAATCGATCCGATGTTCTGAAATTCGTGCCCAACACATCCACCTTTGACTATATAAAACAGAAAAAACACAAACAATTTGAATCATTTGATTATTAACTATGAGAGGTTCATCCAAGATAGAGGATGGAACCTCATCTTCATCTACAGCATCAGCGACAGTTCCAGCTGTGGGTGTTGCTCGTAGAGATCCGTACGAAGTTTTGAATGTTTCTCGAGATGCTTCTGATCCTGAGATTAAATCTGCTTATCGAAAACTTGCTCTCAAGTTAGTACTCTCATTCATTCTTTTATAAAAGTTTTAATACTACTTATTGGATAATGTTGATTTAATAGTTAAGGTTATTTTATGTGTATTTTAATTAGTTTGTAAGATGAATAGGGGTTTTCTGATTTTCGCTTATTATTTTTCGTCATCTAAACCGTCAGTTCTGCCACGTGTAAGTGAACAAGATAATGAGTAGGATTGTAAAGTAGGAGGAAATATCATTTCTCTTTATATATTAGGAGACCTGATTGACCTCTCGAACAAGTCAATTAACGCTTTGAAATGTGTTCAATTGTTCTTTGTTCCACATTGCCTGTGAAGAACTTGGGTGCGGCTTGTGAGACGTGTTTTAGTCTAATGTATGGCATTGTATCTAGAGGTTTAGACATTTTGTGTTAAAGGGTCTATCTCATTATGGTTGTAGACATTTGTGTCTCATAGGATTGTTTCAGATGTTACTTAAGAAATGAGAAACAAATGAAAGTAGTTTATGGATTTCGGGTAATCAAAACAAGGATTTGGAAAGAAGCTTTATTAATATGTTTATATGCAACCGTAATTCAGTTTGATTATAAGAGACGGAAAGAAAATAAATTACACGTCAAGATAGCCTGCTGATCTAAGCATAGGGGTTATTAATAGCTTCACGACTAAATGATTATTCCCGCTTAAACTGGCAAAATTAACAGCTTTCGCAGGCCCTGCTTACGTGAGCTCGTGCACCTCACGTGACTTTTCATTGACCCATGTTGTTCATATTTGACATATTGGTATGTTAGTATTCTATTATGTTAGTACAACCGATTATCCAATTATCACAACTTCTAACAGCAGAATTGCATAAACACGTGATATACTAAATAGTCAAAAACCCGCCCCTGCAACATTTTTTATTTTTCCCCACTGATTATCTAGCAGTAAAATAAACGGTTTCAAAACGCACGTCGAAACACCCACTAAGATATTTATGTAGTTTTTTAACATTTCTTTTATAGGTATCACCCTGACAAGAATACTGGTAACCCTGAAGCCTCCGAACTATTCAAGGAAGTTGCATATTCTTACAACATTTTATCTGATCCGGAGAAAAGAAGGCAATACGATAATGCAGGGTTTGAGGTAGTTTTCTGGCACGTGTTATTAGTTATTTCTATTTTTTGATATCTTCCTTTGTGTTTATACTTTCGGCCATGAATCAAATAGGCTATTGACGCGGATGGCACAGATATGGAAATTGATTTATCTAATCTTGGAACAGTTAATACAATGTTTGCAGCATTATTCAGGTATTTTTTTATTATTGTGTTTCATACGTGAAGATTCGTTTTCACTATTATATTTATCCTCTTTTGTTATTTTTTTTTTCTTTTCTTCCTGTTTAAGTAAGCTTGGAGTTCCTATTAAGACAACTATTTCCGCCAATGTTCTTGAAGATGCAATGAGTGGATCCGTCACAGTCAGACCACTTCCACTAGGATCATCAATTAGTGGAAAGGTGCGAATAAGTGTGTTACAATACATTATTACTTTTACAACTATTCCATTGGCTTATTTTTAGTATAACTGCAGGTAGAGAAACAATCTGCCCATTTTTTTAGTGTCATTGTAAATGAAGAACAAGCTCGAGCAGGGATCATAGTTAGAGCTACTTCATCCTCGCAAAGCAAATTTAAGGTACTTAAATTTGTTGGTTTTTTCTGTTATATATTTGTAGGAAATGAAAAGAACGAACATGGAGATTTACCTTGATAATTTAATAATTCAGCAACATCCAGTGCAGCTGCTGGCATTTTGTCAATTCTGTACTGGTACATTTGATGCCCCTTTTATTAAAAGAAAAGTACATGACAAAAGGATAAGATACGAAAAGTGTTATTCCAAATGCCTAACCAATCTTTATCAAATAATGCAGCTACTTTATTTTGAGCAAGAGAATGGTGGGGGCTATAATCTGGCATTACAGGTATCACCTTTTTCCTACTCTCTTTAAAGGTTTCGAATAGTTTTTGTCATCAGATATAATATCTTTTTGGTAATTTCATTTGGTTAACTATAGCCTACCCAACTTGTTTGGGACGGAAGTTTTTTTTTTTTTTTATGTTTTATGAAAGCAGGTANTTTTATGGTAGTTTCAGAATCGGAAAGATATTTATGTGATTAAACAATCTCTTTACATGTAGGTGATAATTTTTTCAAGACTGCATCCTACACAATAGAAGCTCTTTGTGCAGCCACTTATGAGAGCTCAACTCATAAGCTCAAGGATGTTGAACAACAGATTTTAAGAAAAAGAACAGAGCTACGCCAATTTGAAACAGAGTACAGAAAGGTTAATTTTGTATATTAAGTCGACATTTGCTGTATTATGTAGATGATTTTAGTTTACTTTTACTTTATCTTTTTTTGGGGGGTTAAAATGATTATATGTTTCTTGTTTGATCTTTTTGCAGGCTTTGGCACAATATCAAGAAGTGACCACTAGATACAGCCAGGAAAAGCAGAATGTAAGTATATATATGTATTTCATCAATCAAGGAAAACGATTGCAAACCTTGTTAAAAATTAAAAAGTATACAGTAAGCACTATATTTAGAAAATGATTAAAGTCACACTTATATATGGATAATTAAAGATTCGTTCAGATGTGTTATCTAATAGTCTTGACTGTCAAACAAATTAATTGATTGAAGATGAATTCAATAGTTAGATGAAGGGGGTATTTGGCGTTGTGTTTTTAAGTAGTTATGGCGTATGGAATAATCAGAATCTGATAACCATACTGTAATTAAAAACAGAGCTGCAGCCTGCAGGAGATAGAGTTTGGGTGGCTTATGTTATTTGAAGGCGTGATCAGTCAGTTAGCTTTTTCAATGTTTGAAAAAATTTAGATGAGGATTCATTCATAAGATAATCCCTAAATAGTCACATAATCAGAAATCGGTTTTGTTGCAAAAATTCTAAGCTGCCCTGAACAATCAAATAATCAGTTAACTGTATCAGCAACTTGGAACCGAATGCCAAACAGCTCTTAAGAAATGACCGTTATATTTTGCGCTACAGTTTTTTTGTAAGAAATCTGGTAAACCATTTTATGCTTCTCCCTAAACCACTATATAATTATATTGTTTTTAACACAGGTGGAAGATCTTCTAAAACAACGAGACAACATCCAATCATCTTTCACCTCTAGTAGATCGGTGACTTTAGGGAGTAAAATGAGTAATGGAAGCCATAGCCGGGAAGAAAGCAGCCCAGGTGAAGAAGATGGGAAAGAGAAGTCTTCAGCAAAAAGGAGATGGTTCAATCTTAACCTCAAATTATCTGCTGACAAAAAATCTACTTCATGAGTGATATTGTAATCACTCTTTTGGCCTCTATTTTGGTAAATTCTTCATGGGTCTTGGATCAATCGAAGGTTGTTGATAATTGCTTGTTCTTTAAGATCTTAGAGGTGAAAAAAAAATACTGTATTATTTTTTGTTTGATATTTTTTACTTTTTTTTTAGTACAGGAAATTCATTTTATTGCTTGATAAAGCAGTGTTTTATTTGTGATAATTGATGACGGAATTCAATTTTTGTTTTCCATAAGACAACTCTGTATGGAAGTGTTATCATTTTGAACTTCACCCTGGTGTTTTCCTTTGTTTAGTTAGTTGATTTTGTTGAGAATACTTAAATACAGGATTGAGAAGACCAATACGAATTGACTTGATTTGGCTTTTGAGTGTACAGAAGGTGAGCACATGAGTCGACAAATGAGAACATTAGCCAACTGCGGCACGAATGAGGTAACATGGGGATGTTTGGTTTATATGCTACATGGTGAATGTGCTATGTTTGATTAATTTAGAGATAAAAATGGGTTGGATGCAAGTAGTCTGCGTATTTTTTATTTTGTTTTTTAAAGTATGAACACAGAATTTTCGTGATGGTAATTAATAAGGTACAACTTGTAGTTTTGCTCTAATGTTTTGGTGTGTTTGGTTTTGTATAATTGTTCTGGTTGTGCTCTTTGCATCAAGAATAAATTTGAATTTTATTAAGCTGGCTTGGATAAAATCCTGATTATATTTTTCTAGCAGGAAGCAAAAGTTTGCTCAATTCTTAATCCGGTAAAATAATTTGGGATTTGCTAATGGGTGCCCAAAGGGTATTTAGCTGAAATCTTCAAATAAGCTTAAACAGTAAGTTTAGGATAGCTTTCATCAATTGATTGATCTCAACATGATAATATAGTAAATTGATTGATCTCAACACATGATAATATAGTAAATTGATTGATCTCAACATGATAATATAGTACATCAATTTCAATAGTTAAACCGAAGTTAGGATTATTAATGTCTTTTCAAATTATGTTTTCAGCTAAGGCTAAATGGATTGGAACATATGTGGATTAAGAAAGATAAGACTCCCAAATATTGGAAATTATGAGAATATGAGATGAGCCATAAGGATGGCTACTTTGATTGAGACCATAGAGAAAAGTAACTCCATAAAGTGATAAAACATTAAAACTTTGTGTTGCTGTCCCAAAATCACCTGAATTTAGACCAACAATCGGACTTTGCAAATACATTTGTCTACAACTTTACACATTACAACATCAACGACTACATTGGTTTTTACTTTCCGAAAATTAAGATTGACAATTGGAATCAAATATAAAATTTTGTTTGCTCGGTTGAAGTGTTAAACGTTCAACAATTAGTGAAGTCTTTCATAGTCAAAGGAGTTTATTTTGCATAGATGTTAAGGCTGGTGGTAACCCCTACCACATTATCGTCATCTCAGCTTTATCTCTTTAAGACTGCATCCGAACAACAATTTGTAAATAAGACGACCGTAACCNGACAACCGAAAGATTGAAAGAGTTGGGGTGAAACGCGGTTGCCATTGGTTGAGCTAATTGGAAGAACTCGGTTGGTTGGGGGCAGACGCTCCAATTAGCATTGGCCTAAGACATTTCTCTTTTCATCTATGAACTTTTTATGTATCTTACTCATTTCAAATAAGTGACTTATTTTTTTTGAGAAAATTAAGACATCAAAAATGTTAAAATTACAATACTATTTATAGTAAAAAAGTAAAGTAAAGTAAAGTAACTCCCAATACCGTCTTCCACAGGTTATGGGTCCCAATACCGTCTTCCAGGGTGTATGGGTAGGTTGAGACGTAGACAGCCTTACCCCTACCTAAGGTAGAGAGGCTGCTTCCGGTTCTACCAAAGGTAGAAAAGGACCTCCGGCCTTGCAAGGGATGAGGATCGAACCCTTGACCTCTGTCTCCAGAGGCAAAGGTGTTAACCACTTGATTTAACCTTGCTCTTTTTACAATACTATTTATAGTATGCAGAGTAAATTACATGGATCGTCCTTATGGTTTGTCTAAAATTGCATCTACCATGCCTGGTGGATTTGGATAAAAACACCTTTGTATCTATTTAGTGTGGTGGATTTGGATAAAAACACCTTTGTATCTATTTAGTGTGTTTTTGGTTTGTAAGTATGATTAAAATTGGATTTGAATTTGAGAAATATTCGAAAGTGAATAAAGAAAGAGAAAATTTATTATTTTAATAATATCCATATTTTATTACACCGTATTGATTGAGGTGAAATATATTGGTTTTGGATAAAGAAAATAAAAGTGAAACATATATCACGTGGTTGAGAAATTTTTGAAAACCTCAAAAGATGTTTTATAAATGGGGAAATCTTAGCTACACTAAAGGGGTAGCCAACGTAGCTACACCAAAATGCCAATTTCATGCATAAAACCCCAATTATGATGTCATCTTAACATCCTAAACTTGCTAACCTTCTTAATCCATCGCCTCCAACATCTATTATTTGATATTATTGCTATATTTTATGTGTGTTTTCTTGAATCTAGTTTCGGTCACTAAAATGGCTACTAACATCATACATTTGGAACAATAACTACTTTTGTGTACATGTCAATGATAGATGTTAGTTCTAAGATATTTTGGAGTGGAAATAGATTTATGATGTTAATCGGGCTTAAAATTTGATGTTTTATACCTCAAATTTGCGTATTGGTGTAGCTAAGTTGGCTACACCATGGTGTAGCTAAGCTATCCCCTTTATAAATTTGTATTAGCAAAACCCAAGAAACTAGATGGAATTGAGATTTTGGAACAAATTATTGTAGACATCTTTCGGCCAAAAGCCCTTTAAACCCACATATTAAACGCGCCTTTAGACTTGAAAACTAAAAAATATATATATATTTTTGTTGGGTCTGGGGGTCTAACGAGACGAGATAGCTCGCGAGCTATTCGAGAACGACTCGTAAACTACTCGAAATCGAATCGATATAAACGAGTCGAGCTCGAGCTACTCGAGTATACTTTCGAGTCGAGTTTGAGCTCGAAAATACTTAGCTCGTGAACCCTTATCGAGCTTCAATGATATTACACTTTTACCCTTTTATATACATGTAGTTACGTAATTGTCATAAAGCGAGTCGAGACGAACTTGATATGCTAATTTTTCATCGAGTTCGAGCTTTAAATATGTAAATAATCGAACTCGAGTTTAGATGACGAGCCGAGCTCGAGCTTGAAATCCAAAGCTCGATTGAGCTCGAATCGAGTTTTGAGCTTGAGTTTTATTAATCGAGTCGAATTCGAGCTTGATACTACTCGACTCGTTTACACCCGTACCAGTAGTCTAGACTGCTGGTAATCCAATCCATAATATTCAACAATGTCTTGGGTCATCTTATTAGTACTAGTGGTGGGTCCGTTTCAAGCATATTAACTAAAAGAGATACGTAATGGTTACATGGTGGGATACGTAATGCATGGTTACATGGTGGGTCCGTTTCGAGTTCAAACCATGACCATGTTCAAGAAAAAAAATAACAATGGTCTCAACATCAATCACGCAGACATCATAAACTACTACAATTCATGATCACCATGTAATGGTTACATGGTGGGTCCGTTTCGAGTTCAAACTACATTGCATCGAATTGAAATTCATAAAGTGGTCTAAACTTGTATTTTTGTAAAATAATTTTTCTAGGATATACTCCGTAGTAAATAGTGACAAATAAGTACTAGCAAATAAAAGATAATTAGTTTAATAATTTTACAAATTTCATGTACACTATAACTAATTTCATTTCGGAAATCTTAAAAAAAGATGACTAGTTTATTAAAATAAATCAAGAACAATTATTAAAAAGTAAAAACAAAATGCAAAGAAAGACATGAGCAGGATAGATATATTTTAAAAAATTGTGACACACGTTCAACCTTAAAAAAGCAAAACGAGTGTCACTCTTCCCATATATATGCAGGATTTTAGGCTTTTGCCGAAAAAAAGACTAAAACAAGCTAAGATGACGAACGATCCTTTTGGTACCATTATGGATTAAAAGCTTTTCGGCATTTCGCTAACTAAATTTAAAGAAAAAGTATTTTATTCGGCTGCAAAGTATCCATATCTGTTCATTATAAATACCAGTATACCACTATCAGATTCAACATTTTCTTCTATATATACATGACCTTTTCTCTCTAAGATCAAACTCATACATTACTTATATACACAGAGAGACGCATTTTAGTTGACATGTATGACAACATGGTAGAACATGGTGACCAACCAAAGCCTTCCACCATAAAGCTCTTTGGGATAATTGTTTCTAATGATCAAGACACATCCTCCTCCTCTTCCTCAGCATCATCATCATCCGACGGTCGTAAATATGAGTGTCACTATTGCTACCGCGAGTTTGAAAACTCACAAGCTTTAGGTGGCCATCAAAATGCTCACAAAAAAGAACGTCAACACTTAAAACGACCTCAATTCCATCCCAACAAGAAATCTTTCGCTTCTCCACCTCACGTCCTCCCTCACAAAGGCCCGGTCACTGTTCCATCGACTGCTAACGCTTCTCCTCCATGGATATACCTCCCATACCATGCTCCGACGTCCATGATGAGTAGGAGAGGACATCGAAGGCTATCGTGCACAAGTGGTGTAAGAATATCAACTTTGACAAGTATTGGGCCTCAGCCCAATGCAAACTATGATGATGGGCCATCTTTGAGTAGGCTGTCTAATGGGAGTGGTGGGCCTCGTATAGACTTGCGTCTGAAACTTTAAGATGTTTTCAATTTTCATGTACAATATTAGGAGTTTGTATATGGTAAAGTGTCCATTAAATGAAAAACATATATTGCTAAAAATTATAGTTTTCTGTAAAATTATATATAAAAAGAACGCAACGCTAGCCGCTCAACGGGCGAGTCTTGCATCTAGTTAGATATATACATAGCTTTCAACTTTTAAAATGATATATACATATGCAGTTCACCCATTTACGGAAGAAACAAAAAACAAAAGATAAATATAAGGCAATACATGACCTTAATTTACGATACCAATTTTTAGCAGCGATTTTAACACAAAACCCTCGTAGGCACCGTTACCTTTGTAATATCAAAACCATTTTTTAACCTTAATTTAATTCCGGCAATGCAAACCATGGGTGATTCAAACCCCCCAAATTCCACTCATCATGTTAACAACCCTCCCGAAAGATTAAGCATTAGCGATTCACGTAAAATATTGAAATTTAAGCTTTCCTCGTCATCGTTCCCTAAGCCTGAGATCGGTCATGTTAGCAGAGTGATCACAAGAGATGAAGATAATAATATGATGATGAAACAAACTGCATGCAACATGTCATTACAACCCGTGATTGGTGAGAAGAAGTCTGCAAGACTTACACGGAGTTGTGCAGTGGCAGATAGGGATAAGTTTTATCGTTCGTTGTCTAGAAGTGAAATTGAGCATGATTTTATGGTAATGACCGGGAAGAAGATGCTTGGAAAACCGAAGAAGCGGCCTAGGGTTGTGCAAGATAAGATCAACGCAAGTGAACGAGCTATATGTTTTGTTTTGGTTTGTGATTAAGTTTTTAATTAAGTTTATAGTTGAATAATGCTTGTGTTTAATGATTATTTGCAGGCTATATTTCCAGGCCAGTGTTTAAGTGAAGTACATGCTGATAAATATGAAGTGAAAGAGAATGGAAAGCGATAAAGATTCCAAGTGTCAAACTATTGCGTTTGATACAAGATTGCTTATCAGTGAAAGCTATATATATTGAATAAGCTATTTTGATAAGCAATCCCAAACACCCGTTTAGCGATGTGATCACAGTTGTTTAGGTCTATTTACTTTTATTAAGTTACTTTATAAAAGGGTACCATTACAATGACTGTCCCAAAACGCTAACAAAATTGCTATTCATTACATGATACCAAGCATCTTGTGGCCGGTAATTCTGTTAAGTTTTGGTATGGAAAAATGTATATTAATGGTATGAATTACAAAGTACAATTGTTGTTATTGCATAGTTCAGACTTCATATTAAACAATAGATCATACTGTTAAGCTATGGACTTACAAAAACCAAGAAAGGACAAGAGTAAGGTATCATTTCGATCTGTGAATTATCTTATAATTAAGATAATTATATGGGTAAGACTTAATTTTCATTAACTTTGTGCGTTACTGATATGAATGTGCTGTGAAATATGCTGTGCATATTTCAAAATGCTAGTGTTTTAATTTATTGGTACTGCTCTGAAATCCCATTTTAAAACAAGATCATAGCTAGGCTGAAATACTTTGGTTCGTATTGTAGCTGTTGATGCACATTGCATTGTATTTTTATGCTATTTGGGCTTATTCTTTTCGAAAGGTTTGGAATACAAACATTTTTCTGATAAGCACCAAACAAATCAAGAAAAACTTTCCGCATCCTTCTGCAAGATGCAGAAATAAAAATGAACCAAAAAGGACAGCAAACCATGTATTAAGTGTACTAAAGCACTAGACGCCAAATCTTACAGAAACTCTAACAGCAAGAAAACAACACCCGGTCTTTCCTAGTTATGCTAATTTATTTTTCGCATAAAGATAGACCGAGTGTTTTGAGTTTATCAAGAGAGTCATCTATGCCAATTTATCAAATGCCACTAGCTGTGCTTTTGGGATTACTAATATGCGCATCTGTTTAGTCCCATTGGGGCATGCACCTCTTTTGTTATTGGCTGAATTATTCATGAATATGTGTTCATTAAGGGCTGGAAAGGAGCCGAGATGTGCTGAACCTCGACTTGACACGAGCACAATTCCACTTGTTTTGGCCTAAGTTAAAGTTGATTCGATAGCTCAAAACAAGCCTTTTCTGATGCAGGACTGAAAATGACATACACTCTCTTTGTATTTTATATTTTATTTGTTTAGTGCTGGCAAGGATAGTTTGTGTATACTTTATTTTATTTCGTACATTACATTTACAACTACAATGACTGATGGGAACAAAGAGGAATTTGGCATTATATTTTCTAGTTTTCTCGTATGGTTTATGGCTATGCTCACGAATCTGTTAAAAAGAGTACATGGTTTAAACAAGCTAGCTTGATGCAACGCACTTGTCATTATTACGACAATAGTAGTGGTGTGTTGTACCTCTGCAAAACGAAGAGTTATGATACTTAATTAAACACTATTAAAAATCAAGTTATGATGTATGTACGGACTTTTTGTTGATTGCTTTTTATCCATTTTGGAATATAAATGACCAAAAGATAGTTATTCATTTTGTCTTATCGACTCAGGTTATTAGTTCGATCTTTTGACGACCATGACGAATAGCCAGGGTCACCGTCAGCTCCCTATTGGGCAGCAATTGTCCAGTCAACCAACTTACTCGTTTTTTTCCTCCAAAACCAACTGAGACATCCGTTGGTGATTTTCCGCTAGTGATATTTGTTATATCAACAGATTTGATCTTGAAAAACATACAACATAAAAAAGAATGTATGTTTTCTATGCTCTTGTTTTGTACCTAAAGACTAACTTTGTTACTTTAGAATTTTTATTATGGAGTTCCTGTAAACTAATGAAGATAGAGTCGAAAGTCTACAACCTAAGAAGGTTATTATTGATGATATCATTCACATTATCCAAAATCTAAACACTAACTCAGTAAGGCTCATAAACATTCTATAATTTCCATTATTCAAATATACATTTGTAGCTCCTATGCTACATTTGACTTTTTTATTGTGTCATATTTTAATCAGCCCATTTGACGCGACTAATTCTCAATTAGATATTAGATGCTAAAAATGGGTCTTGGCCCGTTGGCCATTTGGGCTGCTCTTGTTTTCTCTTTTTCTTACCAACCCACCCACTCGTAACGATTTCAAAGTAAACGGAGTGTTTTGACATTCACATTAAACTTTAATCTCCGTTTTGACCTTTCAAAATAAGATGGTTTTGTTTAAAGAAAAGAAGTCAAGCGTGTTTTTGAAATCCAATCTAAAATAAAGTAGTATAATAAAGTGGTATAGGCCGGATATGTGAGATAGATTTTTTATATATAATTGTGAGATGGTTAATCATCATTAAAAGAAAGAGTGATAAGCTAGCTAGCTCAAAGGAACCGAATCTCTAGTAGCTCCAACGATCTCACAAAAATAATCGAAAAACTAAAGGCATAGCACCATAATTAAAGTGACACGATGACAACACTCATGTAACTTTGTAAGCTAACTAATCTTATTAATGCTGGAAGTATACCCGCGCAAAGCGATGTTGTATAGCGGAAAATAATTATTCTTGCGAAATCGTAATTCTTGTTCGACCTTTGATGCAAAGCGTGTGTTTTTTTAGATACGAAGCGTGTGTTTCTTAAAATTAATATAGTATATGTTTTTTTTGAAAAATTGTCAAGTTTAGAATTGATCAAATTTAAGGTGTATTAAATGAAACTCAGAGGTAATTTAAGCAAACCAAATTAATTTAAGTTTTCAAGATTGAAGATATCAAAAATAAGTATTCATTCTTTATAAGTAATATAGATATTACATCGGGTCATTATTAATTCCTTGTTTAGTGTTATTTTTTCTAATTTTATTATGTGCAAATATAGTATCATCTTGAGGAACATGCTAAAATTCCTAACCACTCATTTGGTATGATGGATTTATAGAAACATAGGACGGTCCAAGGTGTGAAAGCAAATGCCGGTTTCTAAAAAGATAAGTTACAAAAAGAGAAAAACGTGAAATGATGTGATGATGGCTTAATAAGGCTGCTTGTAAGTTGATACATGAAAGGGATGTTGTATATAGTCAAAATTTGGGCGGTGATGATTAATTTGAATGATATACGAGGTGAGTCATTATATATACATGTACAAGAAATCACATAACTTCGAAACATTATATACTTAAAAATAAGTGATTAGACACTCCCTCTTGTGACAATTAAATAATTGTGTAGTTTTGATTCTGTAATATGAAATTTACAAAGTTATACTAGTAGCTTACAAGATCGGTGTTATTATTCATATTTATTTATTTGTGTAATTGATCAAGGTGTTCTTCTTATTCTATGTTTTCTATACTGTTGAAGTATTAAATATAAAAGTTAGGGATATGTCTTTTAACACCACTATATTTTTGTCACATTTTTCATATGAGTTCAGCAGTAAGTACAGTTACTTTCTTCTCATGAGGCACAATTTCTTTTTTTTTTTTTTTTTTTTTTTTTTTTTTTATTTTCTCAATGCAACCATACATTGAAAAAAAAAAAAAAAAACAAAAAAAAAAAAAATTTATACTGCCATTATGAACAAAACTGCAGCAAAAAAACACAGACCGGACCCAAAAACAAACAAACACCGTCGGAACTAGTAAGCATCGATGAATAAACCAACTGCGAATTATCCACCAAAATAAGCAATAACGTGCATAGTATGGTTCCGCCGTTTCTATAATGAGGTAACACAACCATCGCAACCGAGAACGGACAGGGGGTTAATCAATAAAAATATTAAATGAATAAAGATATAATAGATTATTTTAAAAATATTAAATATATAAATAATAAGAATATAAGATTTTTAGTAAGGATTTATAGTTTTAGATGCTGGATTTTAGTTTGTTTCGTGGATGTGATCAAGATCTTGAGTCTTAATTTGGTTCAACCTTTTTTACATTTGGTGAGTTAAAAAGAAAAAAAAGATAGAGGATCGGTTGGAATTATTTTTGCGAGGTGAAGAAGCATGATATGGTGAGGTAAAAAGTTACCGGTACAGTAACACAGAGAGAGAAAATAAGAAATTTGCAGGACGAGAAAGAATTAATTTGTGCTTTTGTTGTTATATTTTGTTTTGTGAGCTGAAAAAAAGAAAAAGAAAAGTGTCCAAATTATATCTCTGGTTTGTAATGCTCATATATTGATCCTTGTTTTTTAATTTCTTTTTTCTTTTTTTTGGCTCAACTATTCTCCCCTCCGTTCAGTACTTGGAAAAATACATCCCTCTGGATTAACGATGCAAAATTTTGGGCGTTAAGTGCCCACAGGTGGTTATCACGTGAAGTATTTTTGTATGTGCCTATTTGCTATAGGTTCCAGTTAAGGTTGACTGAGATAATAATACACGCCATCTTATTCTTTTGAGGACAATTTTACTATCATCATTTTTCATACACGAACTAATCGAAAAATAAATATTCCCCTAATCCCAGATTAATTAACCAAACATGTAAAGAACAGGTGTCCAAAATCAACATTGCATATGCATAATGTAAACATTTGCCTTCCCCATACTTTGCATAAGCTAAACACGGCTCCCTTGACATCCAAAAATACTCCCCCTGGAAACACCCCCCAGTAGGAAGAGCATAGTCAGGTTATGATGTTTGTTAAGGGTGGCCCTATGAATACAATTTTGCCTTGGATTCTTTCCAGACTTCCGCTTCCTGCATGAAAGGTACAAATGGGCACCTCCCTTCTCCTGAATGCCTGGGTGCCATGGAGGCTGTTTCGTGCGAATTTGGAGTCGTTCCGCGTGACACTTGAATTTGTATTGCTCGTAGAGCAAATACGCGCATTCATCGTGAGACCAGCCAACCCATGGGATTCCCGAAGAACGAATTTTATTGTTGTTCCAAAATATATCCTGTACAAGTTGTTCAAACACCCTATATGTGCGTTGAATTTGAAAGGTTCACGATTCGGAGTTTAAAAAGTTCATCGCTTTATCCTGCTCTTGGGAAGGCAGCCAGAGCCCCTACTCGCGCTATGTTTCGACGACTCTCACAACCCGGGAATCTACCAGCCCTAGCAACCTGCTAGGTCCATCTCTCTCTCT
>LBNU01024444.1:54064-72056 GCA_014162995.1 Artemisia annua | reverse complement strand
GTAAAAGTACTTCTGGTGGTTTGCAGTTTCTTGGAGATAAGCTCGTATCTTGGCAGTCAAAGAAACAAGATTGCACATCACTATCATCTACAGAGGCGGAATATGTAGCCATGTCTGCATACTGTGCTCAAGTCATTTGGATGCGATCTCAGCTGCAAGACTATGGTTACACATTCAACAAAATTCTGATATACTGTGACTCCAAAAGTGCCATAGCGATCTCCTGCAACACGGTTCTTCACTCCAAATCAAAGCATATCGCTCTCCGATATCATTTTATAAAAGAGCATGTTGAAAGGGGTATTGTTGAATTATACTTTGTGGGTACTGAATACCAACTGACAGACTTGTTCACAAAAGCCCTTGCTCCAACAAGGTTTGCTGAACTGGTTCATCAGATTGGTATGCGGTGTTTGACTCCGGATGATTTAAAATCTTTTCTTAAAAACAATTAAGTGAGTCAGACACTAAAACATTTTGTAAATATCAATTCAAAAAAAATAATAATAAAAAAATAAAAAATCACTACTTCAAGATATGTTACTAAAAACATTTTTTATAAATTTTATCGAAAACATATCTTGAGGGGGAGAAAATTTGTCACATTCTTGTGAATTTTTTAAATATCTTCATTAATTCTTCATCTAAATTTATTATTTTTATTCTTCTCATCATCTATATTTTTCTGAAAAACTCTTGAGCCAAAAAGTTTTTAATAAACCGTCGTCAATATGTTGTGTTGGTTCAAGGGGGAGTAACGTCACAAATACTCAACGGCTTAACCATTTGGACTCATGATGTTACACTTAATAACTTTAGGGACTAAAGATGCTAAAATGGTCAAAACTTTAGGTTGTAAGTAAGTTCAGGGGCCAATTATGCCAAAACTTGAAAGTGTTCCCTATATAAGCCAAGATTAAAACTCTCTCTTATCACTCAAAACCAAACCCACGACCATACGCTGCAAATTTTTTCTCTCGACCCAGATTTGTGACTTTGAGTTTTTTCTTTAATTGTAAGTGTTAATCTTGTTCATTACGTGCTAATTATCATGTGCTCAATTCTTGTATACTTTCTGAGTTTTAACTGCTCATACTTGATAATTAGAGTTTGTGCGTATAATTTGGGTGTTTCTTAAATGTGATGTTTAACGCTAATTAAATTAGATGTTATGCTGTGGTAGGTCTACATTTGATAGTTTACATCTTTTATTTGGCCTTTGTTACATTAGATTTGTGCAAATAAGAGAAAATTGGATTTTAGGGCTCCTGTTCTTGGCTAGAGTCATTTGGGTTCATGTTTGTGTGTTTTAAGTGTTGTTTGTGGCTTGTATTTATCTCCCTAACATGCTCCTATAGTTTCAGATCCTTAGGATAACATCTGCTTGCTTTTGGGTTAATTTGCTCCACTGTTTTCACTATTGAGATAAATGTGTTTGGCTTATATTGGTTTTGGTATTGGTTTATGTTTCTTGATGCCCAATGTCAACAAACTGTAGTATACCCACGGCCCTAATCTCTGAGAAATTTTTTGGCACTTGTGAAGTTTATCGAGTAAGCCCATGAACTTATCGAGTAAGCCCATGAACTTATCGAGTAACCTTGATGCTTATCGAGTAACTGGCTATCTTATCGAGTAAGGCATCATTTCTGCCTTACTCGAAGCATAAGGACAATTTATTGTCGAGTAAGAAATTTAATTTCGTACTTGATATAAGTTGTCTCTATTCTTCGAGTAAGAAAAATATGATACCTTATCGAATTATAGTTCATCGTGTAAGTCATCTTATCGAGTAAGCCATCTCCCTTTATCAAGTAAGTGCCCTTACCTTATCGAGTATGCAACCTGTGTTTGATATTATCAAGTAACATGATTCTGTGCGTTTATCGAGTAAGAATGATATGTTTTTTCTCCGAGTAAGGAGTGGGCTATAAGAACCATCGAGTATGGGTTCTTTTCTTGTGACTTATATAAAACAAAACTCTGTCAAAATTTCCCTAATTTTATCGAGTATGAAACTGGTTTATGTTATCGAGTATAGCATAGACTTATCGAGTTTGTTGCCTGTGATTGGTTTTGTCGAATATGCACTTATGTGTTTGTTGTTATCGAGTTTCTGACATTTCTTGTTGTGCTTATATGTTTATGCTTGTCGAATATGACTTTCTTTTGTTTGATTCTTATGGATGTGCATGTTTCCATTACTTGCCTTATTCATTGGTCACACTAATCTATCAAGATGACATATTGGATTTAGAAATGCAATCTAACTTAAACATCACCATATTGTGTTCGTTGGTTGTGTTGATGCATTTCAGGTACTAAAATGTCTCAAGGAACCACTCCTAGACATGAGCTAATCCAAGGAGAATAAAGGAATATCGGAAAATCTAACTTAAAAGTTGATCTAGAGAAACTCCCGTGGCATCCAACTTGCCAAATCATAGTGGAGATTCTACAGCATCATTACATTCGACAACTCCTCACATCTTCATGCTCAGTACATGAAGTCTACTTGACACAGTTTTGGTGATCTCTTGAAGTCAGTAGGGACAACAAAACAATGGGGATTCGTCTTGATCACAAAAGCATTCAATTTAAAGTCGGAACCCTATGCTCTGTTCTTGGTTTACCTGCTGAAGGATCCAGAAACTTCAAGAAATTCACTCCATTTCCTTCATTGTCAGAGATTATCATTTTCTTCGGGAACTCCGGTATGATGAATCACAGACCAAACTCACCAATCTATCCTCAATCGACAGAAAGTATATACCGCAACCATGGCTCACCCTTTACTCAATCCTCACCAATTGTGTAACTGGCAGAGAAACCGGGCACGAACATCCATCTCTTGAACTCATGCAAATTTACTGGGGGGGTTGTCAAAATGGTAGCCATTGACTATGCTCAGTTAATTTGGGAGGATATGACTTATCAAGCCCGACAGTTTAATAAATCATCAACAAAGAAAATCCCTTTTTGTCGTTATACCAAGCTTCTCATAGGGCACTTCATGCACAAATATCCAAAGATTGATTCTAGACGAGAGGACAAAGAACATACACCTACTATGGATCAAATGTATTCTTCAGCCAGAATTCAGAAAACAAGCACCAAGAAACAAGGGATGAGAATTCCTGACATGTTAATACCTGATGTTGTTCGTAATACTAAAGCTTATGAGGAGTATGACAATGCCCAAAGGAATGACTTAGTCGGCTTGACTTTGAAGAAAACCAAAACAGCTTCTAAGGGTGCAGAAAAGGTCTTCAAGGTTCCTAAGTCTAGATCAAAGAAAGTTACTCGTCAGCCCAAAAGAAATCTTACCATTCGTGGTGAACCGACTGATGAGGAAACTGAGGAAGAAACCGTTAGACAAAAGACTCTTAAGATTACAAAGGTAAAAGAAGCTAAAGGAAAGGGCAAAGAACCTCTGGAAGAGGCTGGAACTCCACCTATATCCGAATCTGAAGAAGATGAACAAATGCAACTAACTTTACGAGAAAGTAAACATTCAGAAGAGGAAAGAATAGCCAAGCTAAAAAGGAAAGGTGAAGGGTCTGGCACTAAAGATATCGAAACAGAGATTCAGTCATCTGAGGAAGAAGAAGAAGATAAGTCTGAGGAATCCGGTTCTCAAACACTCTCAGATACTGATCAAGAAAAAGATGATTCAGATAAGGCAAAGGTGTCCTCAAGTTCTGAAAAATAGTCTACTGATGATGAAGCACAGGAAAGTGACAAAGATAAGGATGATACATAAACTGTAAATGAAGAATCTGAAGGTGAAACGGAAAGCAGTGATGAAAGAGTAAAAGAAACAAGTGATGAAGAAAAGAACACTGATGATGAATCAAATAAAGACGAAAGTGATAATGAAACCGGTAGTGATGATGATGCTCAGAATAATGATCAAGAAACGGATGACACAAATGTTGATATCACCGGCGATTACGAGATTGTTCCTATTACTACTCCAGTCAAACAATCTCAAGTAACTTCATCTCAGGATCAGCCTTTAAAGTCCCANTAAAAGAAACAAGTGATGAAGAAAAGAACACTGATGATGAATCAAATAAAGACGAAAGTGATAATGAAACCGGTAGTGATGATGATGCTCAGAATAATGATCAAGAAACGGATGACACAAATGTTGATATCACCGGCGATTACGAGATTGTTCCTATTACTACTCCAGTCAAACAATCTCAAGTAACTTCATCTCAGGATCAGCCTTTAAAGTCCCAACCAGTTCACCCTCAGCAAACCATAGAATCACAAACGCTCCCTCAGCAAACCCTATAATCACAAACGCTCATTCATCCAAGTCTATTGAGATCGTTGCAACAACAATTGAAGAATCTACAAGAGCATGTTTCAGAACAACAGAAAGAGTTTGAACAATTCAAAGTATACAACATTGACGCAGCTGTGGCATACAGAGTTAAGGATCGATTACCAAGAGAGTTTGAACAATTCAAAGTATACAACACTGAACCACCAAAGGAAGCACCAGCTCTTCCAGATCCAGAATGGATTGACCCTTCTGCTCCAACATACAACTGGTTCGATGATATGGTTGATCCTCATTCGGATGTTCCTGAATCAGATGTACGCATTGAAGGGTCAATTGTCGGTTTCACAAAACGGATCAAGAAAATAATGAATACCTAGAAACTTCAACTCTCAGACTTAGTGAATATTCAGAAAGCAGGTTTCACGGAATTCAAGACATGTACTACAAGTGAACTTGAATTTGAATACAATGTTGATGAAGTCGCACGTGCACTGTCTGAGAATATATTATGTGGGAAAAGAGGCCTTTGTGGGATATACTTTATACCGGAACTGATCCTGATGACTTTAAGTTTCAAGACTTCTTTCAACCTTTACCTCTCATTGGTCCTCCCGATCGTCCAAAGATTCCTAAGGAGTATTTCTTCAACAAAGATCTGAAATATCTCATTCATGCCAACTCCTCCCGCATGTGCAAATTTCTGAAAACATTCACGAGCACATGTGAAGGGGGAGTCCTTCAAAAGAAAACCAAAACTCTCAAAGTGTTAACAAAACAAAGTTTTACGTTCATAAAACACTTTGAGAGATTTTCATACAAAAGAATTTATGGTTTTATGGCAATTATAGGATAGTCATGCTGATATAAGGTGACTAAGATTAGGGAAAACCATCCTATGATCCGCCAGAACCGGAGGGATCTACCCAAGGACATCACCAATAGTTAGTATTAGAAGTTCTTAGGTATGATATGAAAAAAGGAGATATTAATGAAAGGAGAAAGAAGGGGTTGAAGAATTAAAAAGAAAAGCAAAGAAAAAGGGTGAAAATAAATAGCCCTCCATATGATCAACCTTAGGGCAGACACCGGGTTCAACTCATATGCTACTGGTTGTTGCTAAGGCGACACCGGTATTGAAGACAAAGTCGTCATGGACCCAGTGACGCACTGCACTTAACCTTCTTAGCCACTCAAGTATCTCTCAAAAGATACTTGTTTCATTCTCACGGAGAACCCTACATAATCTATTGACTACTCATTACGAGTGTGTTGATATTAAAAAGGAGGTACTCTGCTCCACACCTCCGACGACCAAAATGTGCACTTATAGAGTCTAGAGCCACGAGATACATCAAAGATCTCTTAGAAACACTTAATATTATTACACTGGTGATTCTACATCAATGGACGCCAGTTGTAAACTATCGAGTCCTACGCAGATCTTAGCAATTTGCCAAGAATGTTTATGAGAGGAATTACTTATGTATTTCTCAATGATTGAACGGAAATCCTGCCAGGGTCATAATCAAACAGCCCTGACACCAGGTCACTTCAGTAACTCCTTGTGGGCTACGCTTAGTGTTCGCGGTGGTGTACCAAAACGGTCTACAGTCGTGGGGTGATCTCCAGCGACTCACCCAATCGTTGATCTACTTCGGTAGGTCTTGTAAGCTCTCTTGGGGGCATCCGATATGGGAACGGCCTTGGTAAGGGTTAGAAGGAGTCTTCACACTATGCTGTTGACAATCTCTAATTCCGAACCTGTAAGTACCGGTTGTTTATGACTAACAATTTTCATGCAACATCACATCACCTCCATGGCGAAAGATTCCGCATGCTCATACCTACGTCAGAAAGTCAATGTAAGCTCCCCCAACGATCTAAGCTTCATGAAGTTCAAAGAAAGATTCTACGTCAAAAAGGAGGAATCTTCAAAGTTATGAGACTAAGATCTAAGTGAATGAAAGGGAATTGCATAAATATGAATCACAAAGTCCAAAGACGTATGAGCATGTTGGAATGGCGTACTACCACCAAAGGCAATAAAGTGACGAATGGCAGACAACTTCATAATGTTATCACATCAACAACAACGAGAACAAAGCACAAAAGACAATGATTCGTATCATGATAATTATCATTTCTGAAGAAGTCTAAAGCTACAAAAGTTAAAGATCAAGATGGAAAAGAATATGACGTCGTGCAACCTTTGATAACCGACACTTAGGGGGAGATTGTTAGGATCATACTTTATTTAAAATCAAGTGTCGGTCATTAAGTTTTGTAATAGGTTGCTTTAGAATATTATCATGTTTAGTTTTATTAATGTTTTATGTCATTTAGACTAAGTTTACATGTTTTGTTAAAGTCTAAGGGCTAGATGTGTAATAAGTGAAAGATATGTGAAGACCTAGACTAGCACTATAAATACTCATGTAACACTCCTTTGAGGGTGTTGGTTCTCTAAGCAATATCATTATCCTTATTCCATTTCACATAGAGTTCCTTCCTCTCTCTCTCTCTCTCTCTACTCTCTTTCTCTCTCTAAAAATACATGGTTTTATGTTACAAAATGGTGACCAAACAACCTATTATAGTTTGACACCCGAGCCAAATTTATTTCACTAGGCATGGGGGTTCCATGTCCGTGTCAGTGATGCACCTCTGACATGACTCTAGGGCAGTAGAGTGATGTTCTGCCACGTCCCTTGGTTTGTGTGCATATATATTTGTTATATGTTTGGGTAGGGGCGTATGGATGCATCCTAGATCAGTTTCTGTTATCTGTTATCTGGTGATTGATGCTGCGTGCATGCACGTCCTTTACAACTCTGGTAGGTCTCCCCTACATATGTTGCCTTATGTATGATTATGATTATTATATGATATCTGTTTCTAGGCTCGTGGTAGATGACTATCCTTTACCTTTACCTTTATTTCTGCTTTCATTTACTTTGATTATATTTCAGTTATTTCCGTTACACCATATTCTGTATTCATTTCCGTTTCATATTACTTTGTTGTTATATCTGTTCACTGAGCTTTCGTAGCTCAGCCGCATTTTCTTTTCTCCGCGGCAGGTACTCAAGATAGCTTTTAGGATAGCTTTCTGGGATTGAGAGTAGAGCTGAGTGCATACTTGACCATAGTCAACTTAGAATATTGATATTTATGTATTGAATAGATTCAGAATTTAGTTTCGTTCATTGTTGATTTTGGATATATTGTAAGACTTCCGCTTTAGTTTAGTTATGTATGTTCTGATGTGAAACCATTATTGTGACATCTTTACCCTTGTCGGTTGGGGTGTTATATCAACAGCCCTAATGGGAGTTTTGTTTGCAGGGCTTGATTAAAGGTTTCCACAGTTGACGAACCTGTTATTCAGGAATATGTTTGGGAGTTCTTGACTAGTGTGGATTTTGAGGAACATATCACGAGTATGACTGAAAAGTGTTTGTTTTTCCAACTTGGAGGTGTTAGGAGGCAGATGAGCATGAGGGAATTTATCCTGGCTATGGGGCTTTACTCTCGTAGGCAGCTTGATTTGACATTCTTCATGGATTATTACAGCATTTGTTTGAGGGAAAGACCACAAAATTACAATCCGCAAGCTTACTATCAGCAGATCACTGGTTCAGCAGGTTATGAGTCTAGGAGCCCACCATCTTACAAATCGATTAGGGATCCCATTCACCGCCTTGTACACAGGCTATTTGCTGTGTCCATTCGTGCCCGACACGTGGCACGAGAAAAGATGACGGTGGAGGATTTGTTTCTGATGAACAGCATGGATGGAGGAGATTATGTTGACATCCCTTGGTACTTGGCGAGATTTATGACTGGAAAGGCTAAAGGAGCACAACAAAGCAGTTTGATACAGGGGGCACATTTTATTGGGAGGTTAGCCAGAAGTTTTGGGTTGATGTCAACGGCAGCATTGGCGGTGGTGACTAGGACTGCTGAGACATCACTGATTGGTATATCAAAATTGGATGAATTTGGAATCATAACATACAATCGTTTGAGTGAACCGGTTTTGATGCCAATGGTGCAAGGGGCAGCGAGAGCAGGAAGCTCCCAGGCTAGTGGTAGCCAGGGAGCAGCTGAAGAAGAGCATGTTAGGGTTCGCCCCAACATGACATTGATGGAGAGGATGCAAGTTTTTGATGGATGCATGGGAAGGATGGAGCTAAGCATGGCCGGATTTAGGAATGACATGGATGACATGACGGCGGTTTTTTCTGGGATGAACACCCAGTTTGATAATTTTTGTAACGATTTTAGAAATTTGCAGGTACAACAGAATGACTACTATCAATGGAACGCCGACCGAACAAGCCAAATGCTCCAACACATGCACTTGAGCCACCCACGATGCAATGGGCCAGAGTATGTGTACCAGCTCGACATTCCCGACTTGGGTGTCCAGCAAGGCGTCAGTTTCATGCGTCCCGGAAGTTCTTCAGCAGCTCCTCTTGATCCATATGGCCCAGCAACCCAGTTTGTCACCCCCATGGACCATGATTTGAACTAGGAGTGAAATCTCCGTTTGTTGAACATTAATTCCATCCCTACTTTTGAAAAAATTAACATCATGTCTGTAATAATTAACTAGGACAAAACTTGCTACTTATTATTAACTATTGTGGTATTAGGTTTGATGATTTGCAGGTTTTATGCTGAGGAATCTAGTTGTAGACTGTTGCTACGGCGTAGTAGGTCTTTTGACCTACGCCGTAGCATACCTGGTGAGATAAGAGAGCTACTGTCCAAATGTGGGAGCTACGGCGTAGCAAGGTCCACAGACCTAGGCCGTAGCTAGTACCCATTTGGCAGTTTCAGTAGATATAACATTGGACTTCCTTGTGAGCAAGTGAGAGGGGAGTTTTCTTTTTCATTTGTATTCTATTTTTCTTTTTTATTTTGTACAAAGGGACTTTGCACAAACTAAGTGGGGGATAGGAATAGAATACAAAATTTACACTTAAAATTAAAACTTGTCCTCAATTTTTTTAGATTTGTAAAATATTGATAAAAAGTGCCATCTTGAAAATTTTTGACACATCTTTTTACAAGAATAGAATAAATAGATAGCCGAGCACACTATAACCCTTGATTACATGGTGAGATTTAACCTTTCCGTTTCCTAAATTTTTACCCAAATCTACCAAATATTGAGTGTGCCGGTAGCATTGTAGACTTTAGAACTTGGCTTTTACATCATTTCGAGATCATAGACGACTAATGTGTTGAGTTTTTCTTAACACATTTGGAAGAAATTTTTAGAGAAGGCAATATTTTAGGATTATCACCAAAAAGCCTTTACATGTGCGTCCATCGATTAGTCACATTGACTTTTCAACCCCGTGTTTAAACCCTTGTTTGCACTCATTTTTTGTGCAAGATACCCCTAGATACACCCTTTCGAGCCTTTCTTTTCGTTTCTCACCCTTATCATAAATATTTTGTTACACCCTTACACCTTAGCCTACTGTGTAATCTTATGTTTTTATCGAGAAATCTCCTTCTGCCTAAAGTTCAAGAATCAGGAAGACAAGTTATTATAATCGAAGACCCGCCAGTATTCATCACCTAAGTTCATTTCAAGTGGAGGGATGACGTTAGTAGTTTAATAGTTGTTAGTTCTCTATAAAAAAATGTAAATTTCTGTATGTAAATAGTAGCAATAATCATGCAAAATTGTATAGCACAATAATGGTGCTTATGAAGAAAAACACAACTCCTTGTGTTTTAAGTTTATTAAGGAACATGCAAAGAAGAAGTGTGTAACATAACACACTAATGATGATCGAGGTTAGTAGCTTGGAGTTTTGGACAAAAGGCAAATGGTGACGACTCGTTTGGAAGCTAAGATTATTTGTTTCTTTATTTTTCTTTTTCACCATTTAAAGATATCCCACGTCTTATCCTACCCTTAAGTTATGAATCATCCTTAGGTGAGGGAATCGAGCAGTCATTGGTATCTTGCCCGGCATTCCGGTCATGTATCAATGGTCTTTGTCGCCTTCACCATAGTAAGATTGTAACAATA
This sequence comes from Artemisia annua, assembly GCA_014162995.1. Lineage (NCBI taxonomy): Eukaryota > Viridiplantae > Streptophyta > Magnoliopsida > Asterales > Asteraceae > Artemisia > Artemisia annua. Next base: position 61,704 of record LBNU01024444.1, on the reverse strand, counting down.
TTACACCCTTAACCTTACACTTACTCACCCAATATTGTCTTTCAAAGATTGTTTTAACCTTAGCTCTAGTGGTGGAGTTTTGTGTTAATGCCAAGCTTATGATAGGATACATGCTATGACTGAGCGTATATGAGAGCACCACAAAATTGAACACTTAGAATAGGGAGAGTATGAGTGAATTTCTGTCATTCTTTTCATGAGGTGTTCGGCTTAATTTTGTTCTATCATTTGTATTAATCTAAACTTTTATCTTCTAAGTAATAAGGAAGATACCATTTTATAATTAATACGGTCTACATGAGGACAAGTAGAGTTTAAGTAGGGGGATATTTGATAACATCAAATAGTCCTGATATTATTAGTGTCAATTTACCCCGTTATAACATCATATTGTTTTTAATTACTTTCATTTATGCTCTTATTTCTTTGTATCTCATTTCAGGACAAGAGAAGAGCAGATGAACGTTTTTGATGATTATTTGGAGTTATTCTACTGAATATTTGAGTCTCCTCGCAAGATCGCTTTGAAGATACAAAGACTACGACCTAGTTAGGTTATGGAGCTACGTAGTATATAATTATTGCTTGGAAGAATTTCTATTTTTTAGAAAACTGCACCGTAGCATGCAATGGGCTACGGCGTAGATGTTATAACAAGAGTTTTTACGTCCATAGTTTGTCACCAAACTACGGCGTAGATGAGTTTATGAGAGTTCTACGCCGTAGCTATTAATCAAGCTACTGCGTAGTGAAGAAGAACGAAGACTACGGCGTAGTATGACCTAACAACTACGCCGTAGTGTTGATGGGTATTATAAATACCAGACGAATTTCATTAATTAAGATATCTTCCCTTTCCCAAACTTCACTAGGGTTTGGAGAGAACGACCCAGAAGAAGAATGAAGCTCAAGGAAACTGAAGGAATAGCATATCATTAGCTAGGAGCAATCCTAGTCTAATCCAAGTTTGAATTCTATTATGTTTTGTTTAATCATTCAATGAATGCACTTTATTAATTAAAATTTGGTTTAGTTTGTCATTAATGTTACTCTATATAGAAGTTTTCTTTGTTTGTTTGTAAACCTTTTGTTTCGGTAGTTTTAAAGTCTGATAGTTTCTAGGAAGCCGTGAGAATTGACCAGAGGACCTCGGACGAATGGGTTGTGAGGGATGATGGGAATTGGCCAAAGTATTTTCACCCTCATGTGCGAATTTTAAGTAACGAGCACTTATCAGGTAGAGAAGCTTAAGAAATTAGAGGAAACCTAAGATCCGAAAGGCCGGGTTTCACTTAAACAAGTCTATTAAACATGGCACTTATTGACTCTTTCATCTCGTAGGCAAAGCGACCAACCGATGAACTCTTGTTAGGTTAAAGTTACAGGAATAAGGCAAGATGGAAGATAGGGCTGACGATGTGATAAGCTGAGTCTAGTTGATTTTTACCCACTATATAGAATTAAGAAACGTGAAATTTACTTATCTCTATATCTGAATATGTTATACCTTTATTTCTCTTTTCTTTAGTTCTAAAATCTGTTTAATTATGTTCTGTTCTTATTTTATTAATTCTACCATACATCATACCCTTTTTACTCTTTACCTTATTTAGCCAGAACAACAGCTCTTGGGACGACACTCGGATTTATCTAAGGCTATACTTCACATGACCGGGTACACTGCCCGTGAGTATGTGTTAGTCCTACTATTTCCAAGTTTATAAATTTAAAACAGGATGAAATAATGCATCAACTTTCTATGTAACCTATACTTGTTTATCTCATGTGCTCAGCCTTAACCACACATATATTTAAATTAACTTGGAAAAACATTTCAAAAATCTTAAATCCAACAAAAACGGTTTTAGTGATAAATGACAATCATTGTAATCTAATTTTGTTATTCAACACTGATAAAAGAAACAATTCCCTTCCTTGGGATGACCTGGTCTTACCTATAAGCCTTTACTATAAACGGGGGTTATACTTTACCCGTGTATTTTGTGTATTAATGAATTGGTAGAACTAGCATTATAAATTTAAAGCTTTCGAAACACATCAAGTGGCTTTTTCCTTACTCAGTCAGGCCGGAGAGGTCTTGTCCAGGGGAATTTAAGCCAGGCCTTTATCAAGTGTTAATTAGGCCTTGGTGATGGGATTGATCTAAGCATGTGATAACGCTCATTTTGTCTATGTTAGAGTCGCGTTATTTGTATATTTTTGTATATTATTTGGTTATGTTTTATGAGTATTTTGCACTTATTAGGTCTAAGATGTATCCAGGTTTAGGTACAAAGAAATATCAAGATTGACGAAGAAAAGCCAAGAAATCATGAGAATATTCAAGAAAACATTATCGTCAAATATATTGATTAATGTTATGATTATTTCCGAGTACATGTGAAGATTAGAAGACTTTCAATGAGAAAATGAGTCCAGATTAAGAGTTTAAAATGATTGTTAAAAGATGGAGTTTTGATGCTGACCCAAAGGTTGAAATACATATGTAAAATACTACTCAACCCAAGGTTGAAGCTGAGGTTCCAACCCAAGGTTCTATAGTCCAACCCGAGGTTGAGCAATCGCCCCAACTACCGGTTCAAGGTCCAACCGAAGGCTGAGACGTGTCTGAGTTGAAGAGGTGCATTTAATCATGGTTTTAACTACCATTAATCATCAATTCCAATCATTACCTTTTATTATGATTATTTGGGTTTGTAACAACATTTTAACTCTAATCCGAGCATAAATAGGCCTTAGTATCACCGCATTTTACACAACACTTACAATCAAGCCTTACACCATAAGGACTTGATCATAATCTCTACTAATCCCGAAAGAGCTCAATAATCTCTGCCATTCTCAAGAAGATATCAAGGAGGAACCAAAGAAGTGTTGGGGATACTTGTAAGAAGAGGTGGAAGATTCCCTTGTTCGATCGGAAGNATAAAAATACAAAGCTAACACTTATTTAGCCAGAACAACAGCTCTTGGGACGACACTCGGATTTATCTAAGGCTATACTTCACATGACCGGGTACACTGCCCGTGAGTATGTGTTAGTCCTACTATTTCCAAGTTTATAAATTTAAAACAGGATGAAATAATGCATCAACTTTCTATGTAACATATACTTGTTTATCTCATGTGCTCAGCCTTGAACAAACATATCTTTAAATTAACTTGGAAAAACATTTCAAAAATCTTAAATCCAGCAAAAACGGTTTTAGTGATAAGTGACAATCATTGTAATCTAATTTTGTTATTCAACACTGATAAAAGAAACAATTCCCTTCCTTGGGATGACCTGGTCTTACCTATAAGCCTTTACTATAAATGGGGGTTATACTTTACCCGTATGTTTTGTGTATTAATGAATTGGTAGAACAAGCATTATAAATTTAAAGCTTTCGAAACACATCAAGTGGCTTTTTCCTTACTCAGTCAGGCCGAAGAGGTCTTGTCCAGGGTCTACGTGGAATGGAATTTAAGCCCGGCCTTTATCAAGTGTTAATTAGGTACAAGGAAATATCAAGATTGACGAAGAAAAGCCAAGAAATCATGAGAATATTCAAGAAAACATTATCGTCAAATACATTGATTAATGTTATGATTATTTCCGAGTACATGTGAAGATTAGAAGACTTTCAATGAGAGAATGAGTCCAGATTAAGAGTTTAAAATGATTGTTAAAAGATGGAGTTTTGATGCTGACCCAAAGGTTGAAATACATACAAGGTTGATGCTGAGGTTCCAACCCAAGGTTCTATAGTCCAACCCGAGGTTGAGCAATCGCCCCAACCACCGGTTCAAGGTCCAACCGAAGGCTGAGACGTGTCTGAGTTGAAGAGGTGCATTTAATCATGGTTTTAACTACCATTAATCATCAATTCCAATCATTACCTCTTTATTATGATTATTTGGGTTTGTAACAACATTTTAACTCTAATCCGAGCATAAATAGGCCTTAGTATCACCACATTTTACACAACACTTACAATCAAGCCTTACACCATAAGGACTTGATCATAATCTCTACTAATCTCGAAAGAGCTCAATAATCTCTGCCATTCTCAAGAAGATACCAAGGAGGAACCAAAGAAGTGTTGGGGATACTTGTAAGAAGAGGTGGAAGATTCCCTTGTTCGATCGGAGGCTTAAGGAGTGCTCTAACTCTTTATTTTTCTTGCTCATTGTAGTCTTACTTTGGGTAACTTTCTTTTACTTAATTTATGTTGAACGATTTGATGTTGAATGAAATGTTACGTTTGTTGATGAAACTTGTTATGGAGTAATTTGTGATACTTGTTTGGGAATTATGTAGACTTCTTATGAATGTTGAATGGTTTAGTCGGTTAGAAAAAGGATTGTTCTCATAAGTTTGTTTAAATGTAATTCGTGTTCTAAAACTTGTTGATTTGACATTATTGGTTTTAAAGGACGAAAGAATTTCTAACATTGTTTAATTCCAAGAAGTTGGTGCATAAATGGATTGGTACTTGATAATTGACAATTATCAAGTAGTCAAGTTTTTAAATGAATTCAGGAATATTTAATCACGAGATTGGGTCGAAAGGACTCGTAAGAACTAATGTTACTAATCATCTTTTTCATACATTTGATAACACAAAGTAGCAAGGGTAATGGGATGATGTATTCGCCGAAAGGACTCACCCGTGAAACTAGTAAAAACATGGAATTTCTTAATATTACTCGTTGACTAGAAAACCTTGTAAAAATTGGTATGTGCCTTCTACATGTATGTTTCACCAAACATGTTCAACATTCTATCACGATTGTTTATTATTCCTAAACAAGTATTTGTTCGTTTGATTGATTGAATTCGGAAATCATTGTTTGTTTATTTGTTTGATTAATGGTGCTTTAGAGTGTAACAATCTATTGTGCTTTTTTTATGCTACATCATTGCTAAACTTAAACTACATAGTCTCGTGGGACGATCCCTATTTACCATAAACCATATTACATGCGAACAAGTATACTTGCTCGTATGCGTTTTCTAAACAATTGGTAAAAATGTGTTTATAAATTTAAAATTTGAGTGAAACTTAGGATATATTATATATACACACTTGTAGTACGCATCAGCATGTAATAAATGTGCTTGGGCCAGTAATATTGATATGCTATTGGTACGCGTTGATGTCTTAAATTTATAAAGTCTCATCTACCTATTTGGATCAACAAGTATACTAACGGACAGTGTACGTGATCGTACATAGTGAGAAAATAGTAAATCCGAGGTCGTCCCAAGAGCTATGAGGTGGTCCATCTACATGAGTCTTAAACTATCTAACTTAATTGTTACAATTAAATTGAAGAAATAAATTAAAATAAAATAAATACTAAAAGTAATTGTGAGTGTACACTAATCAAGAGGACAAAATGGGTTAACCTAGTCAATCCATAATCAATGCTATGCTCATGTTCCTAGTGCAATGGTTATTTAATGCTTTTATTGGTGATTTCTATGTGTTGCAGTATTAGGATTATGAAAAAATGGTCATTGGGAGTATGATAAAACATGAGGTATTTGACCCATTTTTTTAATTGAAAGATAAACATTTGACATTGTAGCTTAAGTCCTTCTTGCTTTTGTGCAATCTTCTGTTGTTCCATTTCCATTTGTTGCTGATGTGCCTTTTCTTCCATTTCCATTGTCGCTGGTTCAACTCTAAATAAAAGTCCCGGGTTTCATTCTTTTTGGAAAAGAAACCTGATGCGACGTTTTTACATTTATCGGCGAACAATCAACAAAAAGAGGTGTAACCCCCCCCCCCCCAAAAAAAATATATATCGCAGCGGAAGATAGTGTCACTGCGGTATTATTTCATAGTTCATAGTACAAGTTACAGAAAACGACTCTAAATGAGATGTTTTGAAACTAAATTATCATTCAATTAATAAATAGTACCAGAGTTCATAAAAGAGTGGTCCTACAATTTCTAGTGTACATGAGTAGTACATACAACATAAAAGTTTAAAAGTTTTTCGAATGATAATAATATGCATAATATTTTCTGTGCGCCTTCACATGCCAACTTATACTTTAAGAACTTGAGATAAAACATGCTAAAAAGTCAACATGATGGTTGAGTAAATTCATAGGTTTGTAGTAATAGATAATAAATTTTCAGAGTTTTAGTAATAATTGCAAGATGTTAAATTATTGAATAAATAATTATTATTGTTCTAAGCTCATGGCAGTCAAAACTGACTGTATATGTCAAATAATGATATATATAATAATAATGGCCCCGTGTAGGTACTTCCCACATACCTAGTATTTCAAATATAGTGCGTTTGTGTTGTCCATATGATCAACACAAACGGGATTCGTCAATCTCGATACGCATATCCACAATATTCACGCTCACACACAAGTGATTAATGGTCCATGATATGGGGACTTATGGCATAAAGGTACTTAGGTACTAGCAATAATACATTCAGGAAAAGAATACAATTTGATAATAATTGTCAATGGTAAAAACATTCAGCATGTATTTCCTCAAGGAGTTATAAAAATTGGGGCTATGAACTCAACTTAGGTAATAGTTGTGAATAGGGGTGGAAACGAGCCGAGCCGCTCGTGAAAAGCTCGGGATCGGATCGGTAAAAAGCTCGAACGAGCCGAGCCTAAACGAGCTCGAGCCCGAGCTCGAGCCTAAGTTTGGGCTCATTTAATAATCGAGCTCGAGCCCGAGCTCTATACAAAAAGCTCGAGTAGGCTCGCGAGCCTAAACGAGCCTTTGAAATATATACGTATATATATTGTCTATACGTATAAACGAGCTCAAGCCTTATGTAATTAACGAGCCGAGCTCTATTCGAACTTTGTTTTCTTTAACACATTATATAAATTAGTCGAGCTCGAGCTCGAGCTCGAGCTTTTGAAAATTTTCACGAGCCGAGCTCGAGCTCAAAATATAGAGCTCGAAACGAGCTCGAGCCCGAGCTCGAGCTTTATATATATAAACGAGCCGAGCTCGAGCTCTGGCGAGCTCGGGCTCGGCTCGGCTCGTTTCCACCCCTAGTTGTGAATGTGTCGGAAATAAGTGGTCAAGGAATATAGTACAACGGTACCCAGTCACACAACCTAATAAATAATGACTTGACTTAGTATTATGTTACATGTAAACGAAATAATGCATATGTGTCTTTAAAAGAGTTTGTATTACCATCGAATGTTTACGTTTAAGTTTTATAAGAAAATATAGTTTTCGTCAAAATTTCTGAAAATCCTTAATATTTTCCAAGTGTTGGAAAGTGTCTGCTGGGCTAACTTGTGTAGCCTGTATCTCATTCAATATTTGGGCTTTTTAACGAGATTCTAACATCTGGTATTAATGGGCCTTATGGGCTTCAAAACTCCTTTTCTGACCTCTGATCCATTCAGGCCTGATCCTATAGATTCTTGTCCATCTTCTAGAGGGTTTGGTTGTTTTCAGCGAAAAATGGCAGTTTTTGGCCAACTTTAACAGGTTGTAACTTCTTCGTTACAAGGCCAAATGACTCAATTTTTGGCTCGTTGGAAAGTAGACAGAAAGGGCTGCCAAAGACTCCTTGCAAAAAGTTTAACTTTGAATCAGGATTTTGAGCATAAAGATTCCACTGAC
>LBNU01024444.1:5333-54009 GCA_014162995.1 Artemisia annua | reverse complement strand
GAGAGAGAGAGAGAGAGAGAGAGAGAGAGAGAGAGAGAGAGAGAGAGAGAGAGGTTAGATCAAAACAACCACCATAACTATCACCCTCGAGACCACCATAACCAAATCCATAACCATTGCTCGAAACCACCAAAAGCATTACCTGAAACATCAAAGAAACCGTGTATATCTCAAAGAAACCATCAAAGAAACGATGGTCCCTTTGGTTTTTAGAGTAGATTGCAACCGATCGTCCCTTTTTGTTTTGTAAACTAAAAAGTTATGAATATGCTACTTGTGATCTTGTTATTAAATGTTGAGGCTGCTTTAGTTAAGAGAGATCAAAGATGGATGTGATTTATGGTGATGGTGATATACGATTTTAAAGAGAGAAATAGAAGGATCATATGAGATGGAATGATATTTTTGGAGCAGGTCTTGGCTCGTTGGTATTAAAAGAAAAGAAAGAAAATGTGATATTTACCTTATCGAACACGCAAAGGTGAGATTTGTACCAATGTTCTTGGGGCATGTACAAGGGACCTTATGTTTAGTTATGTCTTTGCGTGATAAGAAGGTTCGGCGGCAGACAGGAAAGTGCTTCGAGATGCCATTAGTAGGCCAAACGGTCTGAAAATAACCGGTGGTATGTTTTATCATACATATAAGTACTTGTCCATAAACATATATCGAGACACATACATACTTATTGTAGTTACATGTTTGATATTAATAGAATCATATAATCTTTGTGACACTAGTTATACAAATTATGATGGTTTTCTAACTCCTTATCGTGGCCAACGATACCATCTGAATGAATGGTCCCATCCGCCTACCAAGGCTAAGGAGTTGTAAAATATGAAGCCTTCATCGGCAAGAAATTTTATTTAAAAATGTTTTGGTTTAACTAAGGCTAGATGGCCATCTTGCGCGATAATTAATACCATCCAAGTGAGTCAATGCTACGTATCATTATTGCTTGTTGTTTGATGCACAATTTTAGGGGTGAAAAAGAGCCGAGCCCGAGCCTGCCAGAGCTCGAGCTCGGCTCGTTTACATATATAAAGCTCGAGCTCGGCTCGTGAAAATTTTCACAAGCTCGAGCTCGGGCTCGAGCTCGACTAATTTATATAAAGTTTTAAAGACAACAAAGTTCAAATAGAGCTCGGCTCGTTAATTACATAAGGCTCGAGCTCGTTTACTACTTTTAAGCTCGTTTATACGTATAGACAATGTATATAAGTATATATTTCTGGGGCTCGTTTAGGCTCGAGAGACTACTCGAGCTTTTTGTATAGAGCTTGGGCTCGAGCTCGATTATTAAATGAACTCAAACTTAGGCTCGAGCTCGTGCTCGAGCTCGGCTCGTTCGAGCTTTTTACCGATCCGATCCCGAGCTTTTCACGAACGGCTCGGCTCGTTTCCACCCCTACACAATTTCATATGTACAGAGTCAATTACCCACTTGATAATGAAGTTTCAATGGATCACACACAAAATGGAAACGAACAGTATAATATTATATCTATCTACTAATTTCGTTGATACGCTTAAAAAATTACTTTTTTTTGGGCTTTGCCTTTTCTTTAGTTTTAGCCCATGCTTCGCCTTTATCGGTTTGCCACTGCGTAATATTTGTTTCTTATTTTACATGCATATTCGTTTTATATATACATGCTGTTGATAAGTATCACCGTTTGTGCGTCTCGCTTTCCAAAGCTTTTTCATCGCCTTCTGTTGCATTGCTTGCTGAATAAGGTTGTCTTATTTTTTTTTTGGTTGTTATTCTTGTACGCTTCTTCCTTCACCTGCGTGTTGTTTTGTGCACATACCTGTTTCGCATGTTGGTTTGTTTTTCTTTTCCTTCTATTGTGTGGTCTGTGTGTTTTTAGGCTCAAACTTATATGTGTTTAGGTGGTCGTTTGTTCTGCGTTATTGTCTGGGTTTTTTTTTCTTTTTTTTCCATTAGCTCGGTTTTCAGATAGATTATATAATATGAAAATAAAAAGAAAAACCCTGCCAAATAAGATGGCTACAGATATGCCTATAGAGGACTCGCAACGGCTACTTTCTTATGGCTGTGGGCCATATCAGCCTTCTACTTCGTTGCCTGAAAATGTTTCGGGTCGGAGTTCTGGTGGGTTTCATAATATGGTTGTGTTAGATTCTGGTGAGGCTCTCAGTCATAGTCGTAGCTGTGTTCCTCATATCAATGTTGCTGCACCTGTTCGCCCTGAGAATTGTTTGCCTGCATCGCAAAGTGCTGTTCAAGACTTGCATCAGCCTGGTGTGGGTGTTGAACTGAATGTGGTATCTGAGAATTACCATCATCTGGTGTCTGCTGTCTCTGTTGACGGCGGTGCCGCTGCCTTTGTACCTGTGCCAATGAGGAGAATAGCTGAGTCAGTTTCTATATCTACGGCAGCTAATGTTGATGCAGCTTTGTTGGGTGTTGCTTCAGATGTGCCTGCGTGTCAAGGTGTGTTGCTCATTTTAGTATGGTTATGCGGATTTACGTTGGTTGTTATGTCATTGGTTATTATAGGTTTAATTTATTTATACAGGTGCTTCGACAACTATGGCCTTCGCTCATATGGATGAATCACCGCCTGTTGTTCCTATGGTTTTGGATTTCTCGCTTGCAGGTATGTTGTATATTTATGCATTTGTTGAGTGTGTGTTTAGTTGTTTAATGGTATGTATATTAGTCACAACGGTCTGTTACGGTTACTGTTGTACTTTTTTTCGTTATTGGTTGCTGCTAACTTTTGCAAAATCTTTTGGCAGGTTCGTCTCGTGGTGATGCAATTCCAGCAGAAGGCCCAACACTTGCGCGTCGACCACGCCGTTTACGTAATATATATATNTTACATTTATCGGCGAACAATCAACAAAAAGAGGTGTAACCCCCCCCCCCCCAAAAAAAATATATATCGCAGCGGAAGATAGTGTCACTGCGGTATTATTTCATAGTTCATAGTACAAGTTACAGAAAACGACTCTAAATGAGATGTTTTGAAACTAAATTATCATTCAATTAATAAATAGTACCAGAGTTCATAAAAGAGTGGTCCTACAATTTCTAGTGTACATGAGTAGTACATACAACATAAAAGTTTAAAAGTTTTTCGAATGATAATAATATGCATAATATTTTCTGTGCGCCTTCACATGCCAACTTATACTTTAAGAACTTGAGATAAAACATGCTAAAAAGTCAACACGATGGTTGAGTAAATTCATAGGTTTGTAGTAATAGATAATAAATTTTCAGAGTTTTAGTAATAATTGCAAGATGTTAAATTATCGAATTAATAATTATTATTGTTCTAAGCTCATGGCAGTCAAAACTGACTGTATATGTCAAATAATGATATATATAATACTAATGGCCCTGTGTAGGTACTTCCCACATACCTAGTATTTCAAATATAGTGCGTTTGTGTTGTCCATATGATCAACACAAACGGGATTCGTCAATCTCGATAGGCATATCCACAATATTCACGCTCACACACAAGTGATTAATGGTCCATGATATGGGGACTTATGGCATAAAGGTACTTAGGTACTAGCAATAATACATTCAGGGAAAGAATACAATTTGATAATAATTGTCAATGGTAAAAACATTCAGCATGTATTTCCCCCAAGGAGTTTATAAAATGATTAAATAAAAATTGGGGCTATGAACTCAACTTAGGTAATAGTTGTGAATATGTCGGAAATAAGTGATCAAGGAATATAGTACAACGGTACCCAGTCACACGACCTAATAAATAATGACTTGACTTAGTATTATGTTACATGTAAACGAAATAATGCATATGTGTCTTTAAAAGAGTTTGTATTACCATCGAATGTTTACGTTTAAGTTTTATAAGAAAATATAGTTTTCGTCAAAATTTCTGAAAATCCTTAATATTTTCTAAGTGTTGGAAAGTGTCTGCTGGGCTAACTTGTGTAGCCTGTATCTCATTCAATATTTGGGCTTTTTAACGAGATTCTAACATCTGGTATTAATGGGCCTTATGGGCTTCAAAACTCCTTTTCTGACCTCTGATCCATTCAGGCCTGATCCTATAGATTCTTGTCCATCTTCTAGAGGGTTTGGTTGTTTTCAGCGAAAAATGGCAGTTTTTGGCCAACTTTAACAGGTTGTAACTTCTTCGTTACAAGGCCAAATGACTCAATTTTTGGCTCGTTGGAAAGTAGACAGAAAGGGCTGCCAAAGACTCCTTGCAAAAAGTTTAACTTTGAATCAGGATTTTGAGCATAAAGATTCCACTGACCTGTAACCATTTTGACTCATTATATGATTAAAATGGCCAAACTTCTGGTGACCCAGAAACTCAAATCTGACCCATCACATTAAATATTTGACTATTTGGTTTTCAAATGAGCATATCTTTTTGTCGTAAACCCGTTTTTGTTGAAAAGGAAGACTANGCGTCTCGCTTTCCAAAGCTTTTTCATCGCCTTCTGTTGCATTGCTTGCTGAATAAGGTTGTCTTATTTTTTTTTTGGTTGTTATTCTTGTACGCTTCTTCCTTCACCTGCGTGTTGTTTTGTGCACATACCTGTTTCGCATGTTGGTTTGTTTTTCTTTTCCTTCTATTGTGTGGTCTGTGTGTTTTTAGGCTCAAACTTATATGTGTTTAGGTGGTCGTTTGTTCTGCGTTATTGTCTGGGTTTTTTTTTCTTTTTTTTCCATTAGCTCGGTTTTCAGATAGATTATATAATATGAAAATAAAAAGAAAAACCCTGCCAAATAAGATGGCTACAGATATGCCTATAGAGGACTCGCAACGGCTACTTTCTTATGGCTGTGGGCCATATCAGCCTTCTACTTCGTTGCCTGAAAATGTTTCGGGTCGGAGTTCTGGTGGGTTTCATAATATGGTTGTGTTAGATTCTGGTGAGGCTCTCAGTCATAGTCGTAGCTGTGTTCCTCATATCAATGTTGCTGCACCTGTTCGCCCTGAGAATTGTTTGCCTGCATCGCAAAGTGCTGTTCAAGACTTGCATCAGCCTGGTGTGGGTGTTGAACTGAATGTGGTATCTGAGAATTACCATCATCTGGTGTCTGCTGTCTCTGTTGACGGCGGTGCCGCTGCCTTTGTACCTGTGCCAATGAGGAGAATAGCTGAGTCAGTTTCTATATCTACGGCAGCTAATGTTGATGCAGCTTTGTTGGGTGTTGCTTCAGATGTGCCTGCGTGTCAAGGTGTGTTACTCATTTTAGTATGGTTATGCGGATTTACGTTGGTTGGTATGTCATTGGTTATTATAGGTTTAATTTATTTATACAGGTGCCTCAACAACTATGGCTTTCGCTCATATGGATGAACCACCGCCTGTTGTTCCTATGGTTTTGGATTTCTCGCTCGCAGGTATGTTGTATATTTATGCATTTGTTGAGTGTGTGTTTAGTTGTTTAATGGTATGTATATTAGTCACAACGGTCTGTTATGGTTAGTGTTGTAGTCTTCTTCGTTATTGGTTGCTGCTAACTTTTGCAAAATCTTTTGACAGGTTCGTCTCGTGGTGATGCAATTCCAGCAGAAGGCCCAACACTTGCGCGTCGACCACGCCGTTTACGTAACATATATATTGTCTCTGAGTTAAAATAGAATATTTTCACATGTAGATGTTATATTGTATTGTTACTTACGTTAGCTTTGTTGGTGTTTGTAGGCAGGCCTCGTGCGCCAGCAACCCATCAACATGCGTCTGCTGGTGTGTTTTATATATCTAAGTGCATCTTTTTTAGTTGCCATTATATTCTGTTTCGTTGCCAAAGTCTATTATTTATTGACCGGTTGTATTTGTATTGCAAAAAAAAGGGTTCCTTTCTTACGGAATGCAATAACAGGTTATTGTTTTAATGGTTGTTTATTCGTTTCAGGTGCAGCGCGTCGTGACCGCACTCGTCAGAGTACACGTCCTGGTATGTGTTATGCATATACATTGTTAGTTATTAAATGGTTTGGTTTCTGTATATGGCCAATTAGAATGCATATTCATTAACAGTGGCGTTTATTCGGAATGCATCGTGTTGCCACATTAAGTCTGCTACTTATATTGCCGGCTGTAATCTATGTTGTAGGACAATAGCTTTTCGCCAGTTATATGGCACTAAAATCGGTTAGTGCTTTAATAGTGTATTCTCTGACCAATCAAAATACACATTTACTGCCAATGGTATAAATTCAGAATAGCTTATATTCACACATTAGTTTCGCTACTTATATTGGCTGCCGTAATCTATGTTGTGAGGTGTTGAGCTTTTGTCAATTATATAGCATACAAATTGGCAAGTGTCTCAATAGTGTGTTTTATAGGCTACCTAGCTGCATTCTGCAAGTATATGCTACTGATGTCACAATTATTAACCACTATTACTTGCTCCAGGACTAAGAGGTTGTAGTTACTTATATTACCATGCATCGGTCAAAAAATTTGTGTTGGTTGTTTAGCTATCGTGTTGGTCATTCTATAAGAGTCCTTACTATAGTTGTTTGCAGGACCATCACGGTCGATGGATGGGGCGGGCTTGCCAATGCAGGGTCCCATTGGTCCTCCGCATCAGGCAGGTTGATACTCAGTTTCTGTTTCTTACACTTATTATATGAACGTATTCGTTAATAATTATCATGTTGTTGTCGCCTTTTAACGCATTGACTTTCTATTCTTCAACAGGAGCACCGTCGGATTACAGATCTTTAGGTGCCTGTGATCAAGTTTGTCAGCATTGCCATGCCATGTTTTGGATGGAGGAAAAGAGAACCGGCCTGTCAGCATCTGCAGCTCCGCAGTACCAGAGATGCTGTGCAGGCGGGCGTGTATTTTTGCGGACACATCAGCATTATCCAGAGTACATAATGCATTGTTTCTCAGACAGACACTTTATGGAGAACATAAGGGCGTACAATCAGATGTTCGCAATGACTTCGTTTGGCGCAACTATTGATAGCTCTATCAATACTGGTAGAAGACCGTATGTATTTAGGGTTTCGGGTCAGATTTATCATTGGATTGGTGGTTTTTGTCCTAATGGGGAGGACGACCCAAGATTCTTGCAGATGTATATTTATGACACAGACCATGAAGTTCGGCATAGATTATCGCATTTTGATCCGCATGAAAGACAGCTTCTCAGAGAAGATATTGTTCAAGGACTTATTCAGTTTCTAGACAACAACAATGGTTTGGTTCAGTTATTTAGAACTGCACGAGACAAACTACGTGATGCTGATATACCTAACTTTCAAATTAGGTTATTCGGTGTCGTTGGATCTAATCAGCATGAACTGCCCACTGCAGACACCATAGGAGCAATTGTGTATGAAGGGGGCCCACAAAGCATGACAGATTACGATGTTGTGATAGAACATCATTCTAGGGAGCCTGAGAGTGTAAACAAATTGCACCTGACATATATGGCATTGCAATTTCCTCTTCTTTTTGTTTATGGTGAGGAAGGCTACCATCTAAATCTGATGCTAAGAAATGTGGAAGCCTCAGACACAGCGGAAGTAAAGAAGGTGACTATGAAAATGTATTATGCGCACCAATTATGCGACAGACTAGTGTTTATGAGTTAAAATAGAATATTTTCATATGTAGATGTTATATCGTATTGTTACTTATGTTAGCTTTGTTGGTGTTTGTAGGCAGGCCTCGTGCGCCACCAACCCGTCAACATGCGACTGCTGGTATGTTTTATATATCTAAGTGCACCTTTTTTACCTGCCATTATATTCTGTTTCGTTGCCAAAGTTTATTATTTATTCACCAGCTGTATTTGTGTCGCACACAAAAAGGGTTCCTTTCTTACGGGATGCAACAACAGCTTATTGTTTTAATGGTTGTTCGTTTCTTTCAGGTGCACCGCGTCGTGATCGCACTCGCCAGAGTACACGTCCTGGTATGTGTTATGTATATACATTGTTAGTTACTAAATGGTTTGCCTTCTGTATATAGCCAATTAGAATGCATATTCATTAACAGTGGCATTTATTCAGAATGTATCGTGTTGCCACATTAAGTCTCCCACTTATATTGTTGGCTGTAATCTATGTTGTACGACAATAGCTTCTCGCCAGTTACATGGCACTAAAATCGGGTGGTGGTTTAATAGTGTATTCTCTGACCAATCAAAATACACATTCACTGCCAATGGTATATATTCAGAATAGCTCATATTCACACATTAGTTTCGCTACTTCTATTGCCTGCCGTAATCTATGTTCTGAGGTTTTGAGCTTCTGTCAATTATATAGCATACAAATTCGCAAGTGTCTCAGCAGTGTGTTTTATAGGCTACCTAGCTGCATTCTGTAAGCATATGCTACTGATGTCACAATCATTAACCACTATTACTTGCTTCAGGACTAACAAGTTGTACTTACTTATATTACCATACATCGGTAAAAAAGATTGCGTCGGTTTTTTTGCTATCGTATTGGTCATTCTATAAGAGTCCTTACTATAGTTGTTTGCAGGACCATCACGGCCGATGGATGGGGCGGGATTGCCAATGCAGGGTCCCGTTGGTCCTCCGCATCAGTCAGGTTGATACTTAGTTTCTGTTTCTTACACTTATTGTATGAACGTGTTTGTTAATAATTATCATGTTATTCTCGCCTTTTAACGCATTCACTTTCTATTCTTCAACAGGAGAACCGTCAGATTACAGATCTTTAGGTGCCTGCGATCAAGTTTGTCAGCATTGCCATGCTATGTTTTGGATGGACGAAAAGAGAAGCGGCCTGTCAGCATCTGCAGCTCCGCAGTATCAGAGATGCTGTGCAGGCGGACGTGTATTTTTACGGACGCACCAGCATTATCCAGAGTACATAATGCACCTTTTCTCAGACAGACACTTTATGGAGAACATAAGGGCGTACAATCAGATGTTCGCAATGACTTCGTTTGGCGCAACTGTTGATAGCTCTATCAATACTGGTAGAGGACCGTATGTATTTAGGGTTTCGGGTCAAATTTATCATTGGATTGGTGGTTTTTGTCCTAACGGGGAGGACGACCCAAGATTCTTGCAGATGTATATTTATGACACAGAGCATGAAGTTCGGCATAGATTATCGCATTTTGAACCGCATGAAAGACAGCTTCTCAGAGAAGATATTGTTCAAGGACTTATTCAGTTTCTGGACAACAACAATGGTTTGGTTCAGTTATTTAGAACTGCGCGCGACAAACTACGTGACGCTGACATACCTAACTTTCAAATTAGGTTATTCGGTGTCGTTGGATCTAATCAGCATGAACTGCCCACTGCAGACACCATAGGCGCAATTGTGTATGAAGGGGGCCCACAAAGCATGACAGATTACGATGTTGTGATAGAACGTCATTCTAGGGAACCTGAGAGTGTAAACAAATTGCACCCGACATATATGGCATTGCAATTTCCTCTTCTTTTTGTTTATGGTGAGGAAGGCTACCAT
This sequence comes from Artemisia annua, assembly GCA_014162995.1. Classification (NCBI taxonomy): domain Eukaryota; kingdom Viridiplantae; phylum Streptophyta; class Magnoliopsida; order Asterales; family Asteraceae; genus Artemisia; species Artemisia annua. Next base: position 44,554 of record LBNU01024444.1, on the reverse strand, counting down.
CTAAATCTAATGCTAAGAAATGTGGAAGCCTCAGACACGACGGAAGCAAAGAAGGTGACTATGAAAATGTATTATGCGTACCAATTATGCGACAGACTAGGTGCTTGCAATTTGGTGACACGGGCCGGCAGACTTTTTCAGCAGTATGTGGTTAATGCATACTGTGTTATTGAGCAGGATAGAACGGATTTTATCAGGCGCAAGCAGAATGACATACGAAGCGAATATTTGTCTGGGATATACGACGCTATTACTAGGGGTGATCGAGATGGGCGCGATGTTAGCTCCAGAATTATCTTGCCAGCATCTTTTACTGGGGGTCCCCGTTATATGTATAGCCACTATTTGGATGCGTTGGCCATCTGTCGGGTGCATGGGAATCCAAAGTTTTTTGTCACATTTACTTGCAACGTCAAATGGCCAGAGATCCAAGAGTACATGAACGCTTTCCCTATGTTAACAAGCGCCGACAGGCCTGATGTCATCGATCGAGTGTTTGAGCGAAAGATACATGCACTGATAAAGTTTATTAGAGATCGGCAGACCTTCGGCAAGATTGTCGCAGGTATTTCTCTTAATATTCCTGCTACGTTAGTCACTTTAAAAATCCGTCAATGCTAATTTGCAAGTACGAAACAAAATCACCGCTGACTTTCTTTCTGTTATGTATACTTTGTAGTGCTTTACACGGTCGAGTTTCAGAAGCGCGGGTTGCCACATTGTCACATATTACTGTGGACAGAACGACAACTATCTACTGATCAGCAAAATGGTATAGATGCCTGCATAAGTGCTGAGCTTCCTAATCATATTGAAGATCCAGAAGGGTTTAGAGTTATTTCTGAGTTGATGATGCATGGATCGTGTGGCCGTGCATACCCTGATACCCCGTGTACAGTTGGACGTGATGCTTGCAAGAAGCAATTTCCAAAAGAGTACTGTCAGCATACTTACATCGACGACAAAGGGTATGTACATTATCGCAGGCGTGAATCAGGATATGGGACATATCGCCGAGGGATCAGGTTAGATAACGGATACGTTGTGCCGTATAATCGTGAATTGTGTATGGTATTTTACGCACACATTAATGTGGAATACTGTGGTTGGACGATGCTCATAAAATACTTATTTAAGTACATATCTAAAGGGACTGACAGGATTGTCGCAAGAATTGTCAGGCCAATCGGGCAACAGCGAAGAGGCGCAAATTTGTCAGCCGGTAACGGATCTACTCCTATTGGGACTTCAATTCAGATAGATGAAATAAGAAACTTTATGGATGCCAGATATATAGGGCCACACGAAGCTTGCTGGCGCATACTTGGGTTTGACATTCATAGCAGGGAACCCGCTGTTCAAATATTAACTGTGCACGCAGAAAACATGCAACAAGTGGCTTTTAGAGCTTCACAGAGCCTTACAAGTATCGCCAGCAACTCCAGGAACAAAAAAACAACACTCACGGAATGGCTTGAATTTAACCGGCTATATCGTTGCGGCCGGCACTTAACCTACTTGCAGTTTCTAGCCGAATTTGTGTGGTCGCCTAACACTCGAAGCTGGTCACCAAGGCAGAATAGGAATAAACCTTCTATAGGGAGGCTAACATATGTTCACCCGGCAAGCGGTGATCTTTTTTATCAGAGAATGTTGTTGTGCCATCAGAGAGGTTGTACTTCCTTCCCAAGCATTCGCACAGTGGATGGAACACTATATTCCACCCATCGCGCGGCATGCGAGGCAATGGGTTTGTTGGCCGATGACCAAGAGTGGACGTTGGCATTACAGGAGGCTGCTGCAACAGCCACTGCTTCGGAATTAAGATCCCTTTTTGTGCAGATGCTTATCTTCTGCGACGTGACACAGCCTGGTATTCTATGGGAGTCACACTGGCAACATATGCAGGACGACATTCCTGGCAGATTATCAGAATTGTTGAATATTCGTGACCTTTATGTAAATGAAGATATGATAAAAGGTGGTATCCTTTATGAGCTGCAAGCATTGCTAGCATTTTACGGAAAATCTTTGGACGACTTTTCGTTGCCAAGACCTCCAAACAATTTGCTGCGAATACTCACAAACAGATTGGTTATGGAGGAACTGAGTTACAATCGTGAGAGACTAGCCGAAGAGAAAGACCATATTATTCCACAGCTTAATCAGCGGCAACGGATGATATTTGACAGAGTTATAAATGCCGTCACATCCAACACTCAGGAGCTGTTATTTGTTTATGGCCATGGTGGCACAGGTAAGACCTTTGTTTGGAAAGCCATTCTATGTGCTTTAAGATCTGAAGGTAAAATTGTGTTAGCTGTTGCGTCTTCCGGCATTGCCTCCCTGCTGCTGCCATCCGGACGCACAGCTCATTCGCGGTTTAAGTTGTCGTTGAATCTAACCGACAACTCGGTCTGTAATATCAAAAAGAACACTCAGCTAGCGGAACTGCTCGCTAAAACAGATTTGATTATATGGGACGAAGCGCCAATGAATGACCGTAAGTGTTTTGAGGCACTGGACCGTACACTAAGGGACTTATTGAACATGCCAGACAACCTATTTGGCAAAAAATCAGTTATTTTGGGAGGCGACTTTCGTCAGACACTGCCAGTGAAAAAACATGCATCGAAAAGTGAAATAATAGCAGCTTCAGTTGCAGAATCGTATCTTTGGAGCCGATTTGAAGTTGTGCTGTTACACGAGAATATGCGGTTGCGTCGGTCATTACCAACAGGCGCCACCGATAGCGGCAGTGGAAGGTTCTCAGATTGGTTACTAGATATAGGTAACGGTGTCGCAGGGCACCCAGATGAAACGGACCCGGATAACGCATCCTGGGTCAAAATACCGGATGAATACTGTATTGAAAATGCAGAAAATGGATTGTCGCAGTTAATTGAGTTTATATATGATAGCGAGTCACTTACAGCTCCAACTGCAAAATCGCTACAAGAGAAGGCTATTGTGTGTCTTAAAAACGAGACCGTCGATATCATAAACAAGAAAATACTGGATAGTGTGCACGCTGAAGGGCGATTTTACACAAGCTACGATCAAGCAACCCCGAAAAGCAACGACGGCGGCGCGACAGAGTTATTATATCCGCCAGAATATCTAAATACAATGGAATTCCCAAGTATGCCTCAACATACCTTGGCGCTAAAGATCGGGACACCTATAATGCTACTTCGCAATCTTAATCTGATTGGAGGTTTGTGTAATGGTACACGCCTCATTGTCACTCAACTTCTGCAACGGATTATAGAGGCAAAAATAATCACAGGAACTAGAAACGCTCAAAAAGTCTTCCTACCTAGAATCTCACTGATACACAACGACGACAGCCTCCCATTTGTGTTCAAGCGAAAGCAATTTCCAATTAAATTGTGTTATGCCATGACCATCAACAAAAGTCAAGGGCAGTCACTGAATAAAATAGGAGTCTACCTACCCCAAACTATCTTTGGCCACGGCCAATTGTATGTTGCACTATCTCGAGCCACCTCACCGGGAGGCTTGAAAGTTCTTATTACTGGGGATACAGAGCGCGGGAGCAATACCACAAAAAATATCGTTTATAAAGATTTCCTAAACAAAATTATGGTATATCAGGCCATAGCATTAACTTACGATTTCCTTCCATTACTTATTAAAATGATCGCACCACCATTCAGTTTATTGCGTGCCACGTATGTTTGCACAACAACTTTTAGTATGATGACCTTACTTTTCTGCACTAATAATATTTTCAGCTTTTATTTCTGCTTTAGTATAACAGCAGTGTCTGTTGGGTGCTTACTCTTACATCTTACCCCGCACTATATTGCTTATTTTAATGATTAGAATGTACTTATGCGTTTCCCATATTGACTTTACTTTTTTACACTTACAATACTTGCGGCTTTCATATCTGCTTTAATGTCATAATAGTATCTGCTGGATAATTTCTCCTACATCTTAGCCTGTATTATGTCGCTTACTTTGCTGCTTACAGTATACTCATGTCTTTCCCATACTTTAAATATTTAGCTTCACGACTTAATCTGCGTATCTTCTGTGTTAGGTCATGTGTATTTCATTATATATTTTATGCTATAAACTCGCGCATTTAGATATACAAACGTAGTTTGATGGTTTCTGCCTGAGGTTATCGCAAATATTCACACCTGATTACAGCAAAAAAATAATTCCCTACAGTTATTATTAAACAAGATCACGCATTCTCTTTCCATTTCTTCTTATATATCTGTACTGATATGCATATTGATAGGTAAATGGAACTAACCAGTGACGCCGGAACTGCTTCGAAAGCCATAGCTGAACCTACTATTCCACAAAGATCTCTAGCCTATTTCACAGACCTGAATCCAGCAGACAATACAAAATACATCGAAGTCAGGGTTTACCGGAAATGGATAGCAACAAAAGTACCAAGTCTTATTCCAACAGGTTTCTCATGCATGTTACTAGATAAAAAGGTATAGTACCGCTTGAAATTTTTCCCCATCAATATACATTGTTCAAAACAAATAGCTTGCATATTGACAATGCATGATGTTGGCATACAGGGCTCTGCTATACAAGCAAATGCAGATTTGAAAGAAAAAGATCGTTTCGAGCATGATCTGCAGCTCAATTGTGTTTATAGAATCCAAGGTTTTGGGTTTGAAAAGACAGACAGCTGGGGAAAAACACTGGATAATGATTTTACTCTCTGTTTTGGAAAGCATACACGCACAGATCTTTTGACAGACAACGATTTCCCATATCATTATTTTAATTTTGCTGCCTATAACGAGCTTGATGGGAGGCTGGAAAGAAAAAATCCAATACTTACAGGTATTGACAATTTGTAAATTAATTATTTTAGTGCCAAGAGGACGTGGTTAAAAATAGACGACGTCTATTTGCAGATTACATTGGTTATGTTCAGAACGTAGAGAAAGTTAAAGAGTATGGAAGTGCTACCACTAACAAGACTAAAGTCAGGAATATTGCGATACGCAATCTTAAGTCAGTATAGTTGCTTCAATCTTAACTAACTATACTTTATTCATGTACATTGACTAACTTACCGCATGAATATATCTTATACATACTAAAACCATGCAGCAACAACGTCGTCATGTTTACGCTATGGAATGAAAAGGCTGAGAGTTTTAAAGAAGAGGAATATGCGCGTTTACGCAAACCTGTAATACTAGCTGTTAGCTCTTGCTACCTAAAAGCATATGGTGGTGCGTAAATACATGCTGAATTATAGAGGCAAAGATAATTACAGGAACTAGAAACGCTCAAAAAGTCTTCCTACCTAGAATCTCACTAACACACAATGACGACAGCCTCCCATTTGTGTTCAAGCGAAAGCAATTTCCAATTAAGTTGTGTTATGCCATGACCATCAACAAAAGTCAGGGGCAGTCGCTGAATAAAATAGGAGTCTACCTACCCCAAACAATCTTTGGCCACGGCCAATTGTATGTTGCATTATCTAGAGCCACCTCACCGGGAGGCTTGAAAGTTCTTATTACTGGGGATTCAGAGCGCGGGAGCAATACCACAAAAAATATCGTTTATAAAGATTTCCTAAACAAAATTATGGTATATCAGACCATAGCATTAACTTATTATTTCCTTCCATTACTTATTAGAATGACCGCGCCACCATGCAGTTTATTGCGTGGCACGTATGTTTGCACAACAACTTTTAGTATGATGACCTTACTTTTCTGCACTAATAATATTTTCAGCCTTTATTTCTGCTTTAGTATAACAGCAGTGTCTGTCGGGTGCTTCGTCTTACATCTTACCCCGCACTATATTGCTTATTTTAATGATTAGAATGTACTTATGCGTTTCTCATATTGACCTTACTTTTCTACACTTATAATACTTACGGCTTTGATATCTGCTTTAATGTAATAATAGTATCTGCTGGATAATTTCTCTTACATCTTAGGCTGTATTATGTTGCTTACTTTGCTGGTTACAGTATACTTATGTCTTTCCCATACTTTAAATATTTAGCTGCATGACTTAATCTGCGTATTTTCTGTGTTAGATGATGTGTATTTCATTATATATTTTATGCTATAAACTCGCACATTCAGATATACAAATACAGTTTCATGGTTTCTGCCTAAGGTTATCGCAAGTATTCGCACCTGATTATAGCAAAAGAATAACTCCCTACAGTTATTATTAAACAAGATTACGCATTCTCTTTCTATTTGTTCTTATATATCTATACTGATATGCATATTGATAGGTAAATGGAACTAACCAGTGAGGCCGGCACTGCTTCGAAAGCCATAGCTGAACCTACTATTCCACAAAGATCTCTAGCCTATTTCACAGACCTGAATCCAGCAGACAATACAAAATACATCGAAGTTAGGGTTTACCGGAAATGGATAGCAACAAAAGTACCAAGTCTTATTGCAACAGGTTTCTCATGCATGTTACTAGATAAAAAGGTATAGTACTGCCTGAAACTTTTTCCCATCAATATACATTGTTCAAAACAAATACCTTGCTTGTTAACAATGCATGATGCTGACATACAGGGCTCTGCCATACAAGCAAATGCAGATTTGAAAGAAAAAGATCGCTTTGAGCATCATTTGCAGCTCAATTGTGTTTATAGAATCCAAGGTTTTGGGTTTGAAAAGACAGACAGCTGGGGAAAAACATTGGATAATGATTTCACTCTCTGTTTTGGAAAGCATACACGCACAGATCTTTTGACAGACAACGATTTCCCGTATCATTATTTTAATTTTGCTGCCTATAATGAGCTTGGTGGGAGGCTGGAAAAAAAGAATCCAATACTTACAGGTATTGACAATTTCTAAATTCATTATTTTAGTGCGAGAAGAACGCGGTAAAAAATAAACGGCGTCTATTTGCAGATTACATTGGTTATGTTCAGAACGTAGAGAAAGTTAAAGAGTATGGAAGTGCTACCACTAACAAGACTAAAGTCAGGAATATTGCGATACGCAATCTTAAGTCAGTATACTTGCTTCAATCTTAACTAACTATACTTTATTCATTTACATTGATGAACTTACCACATGAATATATCTTATACATACTAAAACCATGCAGCAACAACGTCGTCATATTTACGCTATGGAATGAAAAGGCTGAGAATTTTAAAGAAGAAGAATATGCGCGTTTACGCAAACCTGTAATACTAGCTGTTAGCTCTTGCTACCTAAAAGCATATGGTGGTGCGTAAATACATGTAGAAAATATATTACATACCGATTCCATACATGTAGCCTTTACTGAATGAGTTGCTCTTCTGTGCTACACAGGCCAGCTACAGCTATCGGCCACTTCAGCAACTTCTTATTACTTCAACCCACCTGTTGAAGAGACTTCCGAGCTTCTGACTGCGTACAAAAAACCTACGCCATTACTATTTGTAGAATAATTAAATGCATGATTCATACTAATAGGTACGCATTTACTAATGCAGATACAATGAAAACAATCCAAGCATTCCCCAACTAGGGCTACAAACAAAGAGGCTAGCCGATTGGGAACAGGAACGTGCACGGAATAGGGTCCCATTGGGCACGCTATTACAGATAGATCCAAACACCCAACAGGTTTGTAAATTCGATCGTTAGCTACTCATACTTATTAAATAAATTAGTTGGTAACAAAAAAAATATCAGCAGCGTGTGCTATTTACCCAAGATGCTATGAGACTTCGAGTAGACACCGCATACAACTGGTATTACCAAAAATGCGACGAATGTGGTGGAAAACTAGATTATGGCTATATACATGGTCACTGCCACCCATATGGCACCCAATCAAAACCACAAAACAGGTACACAAATGGCTCGAAATTCTAAAACATATACTTATTCGATTATTCTACAACGACACAATCTAATACATTATGTTTTCTGCCACAGTTACTCCTTCAGAATAATCATAACAGATGGGACCGGAAATGCAACCATGACTTGCTTTACCCCTCACACGGATGGTCTGATCAAGCCTGTTGACACCTTGCTTCAAGAAATTGATAACAAAGACCCCGCTCTTATCCCGCCGCAAATTCTAGCTCTACAGAACACAAGGCATGTTTTCCAGTTCCGATTTGCCAAACAGGCGGGTAAAGGAACACCCACATTAGTGTTGCAGAAAGTCATGGATAACCCACCTGCAATCTTACCAGTACCTACCGAAGGGCCATCGTCTCCACCAGCTCCTTCACCGAGCGGTCATGCATCTGCAGAAATCAGCCCTCCACCTGCGACACCAATGGCAACACAGGATTCACCAGCAGATACATGTAGCACGATGCACGTACCGACCACCTCAAGTGTCAGAAAAGAATTATTCACAGCAACTGCTGCTAAGGAAAGCCAACCCAAAGCGAACACACCAGACATTGCTGCTAAACAAGACAGCCCCGAAGCAAAAAAATAGAAGGTGAGTAGCTAGCAATTTGGATATTATAATATATAACTATGCTATTAACATATATATATATATATATATATATAGATACCGCGTATTAGTAGACATGTTTATATTAATAACCTTATGTAAATCATGTTTTAATGATATGGCTGCAACAGCATAGCAATGCAGTCAAATTTTGGTTGTGCAGAATTATCGACTGTTTTTCTGGCCAATACAATCAGTACTGATGACAATATTATTCAGCATTAAATAAAAAGATGACCACACTGCAAAAAATACAAAAACTACTAGGCTGCATCAGATTCGTATCATAGGAACATACAAACACTAACTAAACAACATAAAAACCAATGACACAAAAGTTGAAAACCAGCCACGCAACTCACACATAACAGATCGGCACTTATACTGCCCAACTGAAAAAAACGATTTCCAAAAATCACTTCAGCCTTGCATAGCCTTTAAATGACACATTTAATCCACCACTGTCATAAGTGCATATTAAAAAAGGCTATTTGGATTGTTAGTATATATTCTTAGGAAAGCACGCATCATTTTATATAAAAATAATAAAGTATATACGTGAAGAACCTTCAAGCTGAAAAGCATAGAAAGAAATAACAACCGGTCCCCATATAATATGTTAACAGTATTGAAAATCCATACATCGTCTTTAATTATTCCGCGGTACACCATTTCAATGGAATTGGTATTTCGACTACACAAGCTAAAATTTGGTCGACCTTCAAAAAGAAATTCCTTGAAAAAACCGTAAACAAATGCTTATCCAACTTTAAATATAAGAACAGACTTACCTATCAGATTTTCTTTCTCAACTTTCAATATTTCTTCTAAACACACAATTTAATCAATTAAGATCAACGAAACTGGTAAACTTAGAAAGACTTTAACAAGCAGAGCAACAACAAGGAATGGCAACAACAACGACAACCAAAGAATATAACTAACAACAATGACATAAACGGCAAAAAACTTTTCAATAAGAATGACAAGAAGAACCGAAGCAGTAACAGCAAAACTAAACAAAAGTTGCGTAACTGAACCTCTTTGAAATTCAACTCAAAGATTTAGAAAACCAAACTACCAGCAGTTAGGATCTTGAGTGACTCAATCGTTACTCTTAACTTTTTGTACAAAATTGAACATAGAAACAGCTAAATTGCACTAATATGAAAACAAGGGCACTAAGCAAGCAAGACCTGCCCCTTAATAACAACAAGTCACCGCAATTACTTATTCCAAACACCCCTATTCAAAACTATTTTGGAGAATATTAAGACAGATGGTTAGATTAATAAGCAAAATAAACTAATGGGCTTATGCCGGCATGACATGAGCTTGAATCAACAAAAACTAATAATCAATAACAAAAAATGGCATTTAACACATAATGTGATAGATCTTAACATAGATCCTTATTCAACATCCAAAACCAGGACACAACCGTATTGAAAACCGCCGGTGTACTAAGAACTGCACACCATTAAAATCAACACCAAAATGAACAAACTAGAAGACATGTCAACCGGCTTATCAAGGCAAATTGTCAAATTAACAAACAAAATAAGCCAATAACTTTATGCTCACCTAATATAAGCTTAAATGAACAAAAACTAATAATGAATAACAAAATATGTCACTTAACATACAACACAGTGGAACTTGGTATAACCCCTTATTTCACATCCAAAGCTACAACACAACCAATCGGATTGAGAAAGGGCCACAAAGGCCAAACAGATTATCCAAAAACAGAGTACAAACCGCAGAAGCACATCCTTCTTTTTTGCTTCTGCTACCACTTTTTTCTGAGTTGTTTATTACCATATCAAAAAGCCACGTCCATATTGGTTAAAACATAATCAAATAAACGACTGCTGGTAATGTTCTTTTACTCTACATAGGAATGGTATAACGATAAAAGGTATGATAAGAGGCCACATTCATCTGGCAATACATACAAGATAACCAAAATCCCAACACACAAGCTCATTTACATACCCGCCTAAGATAACAAAATAGAAATTATAAGTTGCGGTTTGTAACCGATGCATCAGTGCACAACCTATTAGCCAGTGTAATACAACACCAATTACTTTACATATCAACATTGAAACATACAACCCCTATAAACAAGACAATATTAAACACAGACTATATAATAACATATCATAATTTTTTTACATATATAAGTTACAAGTCCCCCTACAACAACAAACCAGGTTTCACAGACCACAACTACGGAAAACGAAACATCTACACGGACTGTCACTGCGGCGAGGGTCCGAAGAACATCATCAAAAGACACAGCATCTTCCTTCATCAACTGGCAGTTTCATAGAACTTCAGTTGGCAAAAAGATTCAAACAACCAGACCCTGCGAACCAGCAGTGACTAATATAACTTATCGGCCACAGCAACATAGATGTCACCCATGGCTAGACACTATAAAACAACATACACTACTTATTTACAAACATATTATACTAGACTACTGCAACACCACCTAAAACACTACTACATATGCGTCACATCAGCAAGGTAGTCCATGACGAGAGAGGCCATGCGACTCGCATCTGAGATATTACGACTATATGCACGGACCCGTAGCTCCACAATCGCTATGAGAGCGCGGATGAGCGCCAAACTACGACTGACTAGAACCGAATCTGGGAGACCTTCAACTTCCCTAAGGAAGCTCTGCAATTGCAATAGCAATACCCTCTCGCGAGTAACGTGTCGCCTATCACAACGTTGGCCATTTAGGAGTATGAACCTATATCTCTCAAAGAAGAGGTAAAATTGCCTGCCCCTATCTTGCGTCCTAGCCACACGAGCAAGCCTATCACTGATAGATACATTACCATTTGCAAGACTGTTGACATTACCCTCATGACTAACCAAAGCAACAACATCCCCATTACCGCGTCCTAAATCATTTTCACTAGTAACATGATTATTATCATCAGCATTACCCCTATTCCCATTGACAACAGCATCACCATTACTTATATGACTAATAGTACCAGCACCGTTTCCATTTGTACCAGTAGTGTGATTTACATTCTGGGCATGATTGGCATTCCTAAGATAGTTATCCATTATGATGAAAGTACTTGGTGAGAATAATACAAATGGAAACCACTAAGCAAAACCTTTTATAGCAGACCCACAAAACTAGCAAACAAAAAAAATTAATTTGAGGATAAACATACACATATCTAAATAAGATTAGTCATACTAAATTGCTGACCTGGTGACACGACGCCATCACTTAGGCGCATTGGTAGATATATCAACACATCTGACCCACGACCTGACCTTGGTATGCAAACCCACACACAGATGCGAACCCCACTCACCAAACGATAGAGCAGAACCGAAAGGAGGTAATTAAGACAGCAGCAATTGAGTGAATTACAACAATGATCCACTATGTAAACCAGATTCTTAGTAACTAATGTGAGAATCACAAATGAAATGGCGACATCTGGTACATAGTTGTATATCAATGAAATGGTTAGCAGAGAGGCAAAGGGGATGCGCACTTGCAATCCAGTGAACGATGGCCCATATACTTGCTAATCGGGCCGGTGCAAGACCAAAAGCTTATTGGGCTCCAATACCGACTTTTTATAATGGCACAAAGGAGACTGAATTGGGAAAAACATACAAAAGTAAATATTATTGCACGCACCAACTAAGAATTTGGAATTGCGTTTGCCAAAAAAAGAAACAATAAATACAAACGTNGAACACGCAAAGGTGAGATTTGTACCAATGTTCTTGGGGCATGTACAAGGGACCTTATGTTTAGTTATGTCTTTGCGTGATAAGAAGGTTCGGCGGCAGACAGGAGAGTGCTTCGAGATGCCATTAGTAGGCCAAACGGTCTGAAAATAACCGGTGGTATGTTTTATCATACATATAAGTACTTGTCCATAAACATATATCGAGACACATACATACTTATTGTAGTTACATGTTTGATATTAATAGAATCATATAATCTTTGTGACACTGGTTATACAAATTATGATGGTTTTCTAACTCCTTATCGTGGCCAACGATACCATCTGAATGATTGGTCTCATCCGCCTACCAAGGCTAAGGAGTTGTAAAATATGAAACCTTCGTCGGCAAGAAATGTTATTTAGAAATGTTTTGGTTTAACTAAGGCTAGATGGCCATCTTGCGCGATAATTAATACCATCCAACTGAGTCAATGCTACGTATCATTATTGCTTGTTGTTTGATGCACAATTTTAGGGGTGAAAACGAGCCGAGCCCGAGCCTGCCAGAGCTCGAGCTCGGCTCGTTTACATATATAAAGCTCGAGCTCGGCTCGTGAAAATTTTCACAAGCTCGAGCTCGACTAATTTATATAAAGTTTTAAAGACAACAAAGTTCAAATAGAGCTTCGCTCGTTAATTACATAAGGCACGAGCTCGTTTACTACTTTTAAGCTCGTTTATACGTATAAACAATGTATATAAGTATATATTTCTAGGGCTCGTTTAGGCTCGCGAGCCTACTCGAGCTTTTTGTATAGAGCTTGGGCTCGAGCTCGATTATTAAATGAACTCAAACTTAGGCTCGAGCTCGTGCTCGAGCTCGTTTAGGCTCGGCTCGTTCGACCTTTTTACCGATCCGATCCTGAGCTTTTCACGAACGGCTCGGCTCGTTTCCACCCCTACACAATTTCATATGTACAGAGTCAATTACCCACTTGATAATGAAGTTTCAATGGATCACACACAAAATGGAAACGAACAGGATAATATTACTAGTAATAGCACTAGTATTTAACATCAACTTATATTTTTCAAGGGCCTTGTATAATCTAGCCCAAGTTAAAACCCTAAGCCCAAACAAACAGCCCATGATAGACGAAGGTTCGAAGAAATCAATACGTTAGCCATTTCCCTAAATTAGGTCGTTTGACCGAACAACCACACACAGACTCTCAAGTTCACCGTCGATCCGCACCGATCTCCAACAATTTCCGATACCCTACACGCCGCAAATTTACAAAGCCAAGGTATAATAACGCCCATCTATACATATATATCTCTATATCTATCTCACAAATTATATAAAAAAATGAAACCCTAACTAATTGAAAATTTTATCCACAAAAATACATATACCAGGAGGGCCGTTTGGATTATAGCTTATTTTACGGGCTTATCAGCTTATTCAAATTTGGAAAAAAGCTAATAAGCTTACTTTTATTAAGCTTATGAGCTTATTGATAAGAGCTTATGGGCTTACGCCCATAAGATGAAGGTAATAAGCTCACAAGCTTAAAAAAAGTTAAGCTTATTGGCTTTTTTTTCCAAATTTTAATAAGCCGATAAGCTCGTAAAATAAGCTGTAATCCAAACACCCCCTAAGTTGAGAGTCGTGTAAATATGGGTAATGGGTGATATGTTTGTAGAGGAACGAATTATGACGGATAGCAGAGAAGGTGATGATCAAGTTGATTTCGAAGACGATAACTCGGAGGAGGAAATGGATGAGGAAGTCGAAGAGCAGATAGAGGAAGAGGAGGAGGAAGAAGAGGACGGAAACGGTGGAGAAGAGAATGAGGAGGAGGCTAGTGGAGGTGAAGACGATAGGAAGAGGAAGAGGGGTGACGAGAAGGCGTTGGGTGGTGATGGTAATAATGAGAAGCACGCTGAGCTTCTTGCACTTCCGCCTCATGGTTCGGAGATTTTCATTGGTGGACTTTCTAAGGATGTGGTTGAGGAAGATTTGAGCGAGCTTTGTGAACCGTTTGGGGATGTCGTCGAGGTAGCTTTTTTTATTTGTATTGGAAATTGGAATGAAGGAATCTATTTTAATCGTAATGGAGTTGATTTATGTGATTATGTTTATGCAGGTACGGCTGGTGAAAAATAAGGATACCAATGAAAGTAAAGGTTTTGCTTTTGTAGCATATAAAACTACAGATGTTGCTCAAAAAGCGATTAAAGAGCTGCATAGCAAAGAATATAAGGTATAAGTTGTGCCCTTATGCTTGTTAGGTAAAGGGTTTTAGGGATTCATATTTAAAGGGCTTATTAACTTATTGTGTGTTCAAAAGTAAATAAAAGCACTTATGATGTTTTTGGATTGCTATGGTCTTATTACTTATTTGTGTTAATTTTGGTGACGTAAGCACTTTTGAAATAAGCACATTGTTCGATGCTTATTTTCAAGTGCTTATAAACCGTAAGCATAAGCTGAAAGTTTGTGTTACCAGAATACTTGATTAGTCCTTTTACTAATTAGTACTCGCTTTGGATATGGTTGCAGGGTAGGACCTTGAGATGTTCACTTTCTGAAACTAAATACCGACTCTTTATTGGCAATGTGCCGAAAGCTTGGACCGAGGATGAATTCAGAAAAGTGATTGAAGAAACAGGCCCCGGTGCAGAACTTATTGAGCTCATAAAGGTGCTTTGATAGGGATATAACATATAGATGTAGTATTCTTTTGTTAATGCTTTTTAAGTGGTCATTTTGCAATTCAGGATCCTCAGAACCCACAACGTAACCGTGGTTTTGCTTTCGTTGAGTATTACAACAATGCATGTGCGGATTATTCAAGACAGAAACTAGCTAGTTCGAGTTTTAAGCTTGATGGCAACCCGCCGACTGTCACTTGGGCTGATCCTAAAATTACACCTGATTCTTCTTCTGCTGCTGCGGCTCAGGTAAACTTTCAAATGTCAAGTTACATTTACATGGTTCAACACATGACAGTATTGCTGTATTTCTCTAGTTATGTTATGTATGTATTTTAATGATACGATCAACAATTAATAAAGCTCAGCTAAACTGCCATAAAGTGTAGTGAGCATGATCTGTAATTTGATATACAAATGTGGAACATTTATGCCATGTGCCGTGGCCAATTTTGAAATTTATGCATATATAGACAATGTAGCACTGAGACGAGTAAGAGTTGATGCTTGCTCGCCCAAGTGGTGTATTGTTTATCCATGTCAAGCTATGCGTTAGCGCATCCGTTTTGTTGCTTCTGAAAAGAATTGGCTTTCTCTAAATTAGACATAATTTGACAGTTTAATCTTGAATTTAATACATCAACTGTGATATTTCTTTATTATATCTTTTACTACAATTACGGAAGTAAAATGACAAAGCCAGTTTGTTTATCAAAACCTTTTCTATTTAGAATAAAAAGATTATTAGGTACATTCTATAACGGATGTTTTGGGCGTACTTGGGGATAAGTCCTTTATGGCCGAGAAATCACTTGCATGTGTTTTTTATAACTTTTGTAAGTGCCAATTTTGGCTCCATGCTTTGTTAATTGAATGAGAACGAAATCCCAATTTTCACTCTCTTTACACCATTGTCTTTTTAGGTAAAGGCACTCTATATAAAGAACATACCTGAGAACACGTCAACAGAACATCTGAAGGAACTATTTCAGCGCTATGGAGAAGTGACAAAAGTTGTAATGCCACCTGCGCGACCGGGTGGTAAACGAGACTTTGGGTTTGTCCATTTTGCAGATAGGTCAGGCGCAGTGAAGGCTGTCGGTGAAAAGTATGAAGTTGATGGTATGCTTTCCCTATTTCACTTTTTTTTATCCTTCGTGCAAATTTGGAAAAAAATGCGACATACCTTCCACTTCTTTCCAATGTATGTAACATCACCTTCCACTTATTATATAAAAAAACTAGCAAGACGCTAGAAAATACTACAAACACCCCCAAAAACCACAAAAGAAAGAGCCAAACCCGAAGACCTAACCCACTAGCAGCACAAACAAAGCCACAATGTTTCTAGAACTAAATAACCGTCACAAGGCCACAACACCAGAAAAAACTTATCACCACTAACACGAATGGGCTCTAAACACTTTCGAAAAAGAAAACACGGAAGCCCACAAAGTAAGTCAAGAAAATTAATCAAATAAAACACCTGTGTCAAACCTCCAAAGACAGCCTATAACTCCACGAACTCATCAATTCAGCCGCTATTCGACCTTGAAAGCCATAGTAGACGGCAGTCTCACTAAAGACTGAATTGTCATCTTCTTGTGGCTGTTTTTTCGAGTACTTCAAATACTCTCATCCTCTTAATTTTCCCCCCTATTCTTCGTTTGAGACGTCCTCTTTCGCTGATTCAAAAGATGTCTCAGACAAGAAACCGATCCTACATTTATGAGCAGCACTTGGATTATAACATGGATCTAGCCCAGCAACTGGACCTTCTGAAGATCTAGAATCTGGATAACAATGAGCTAATGAATTCTTAACATCATTAGATGGTATATAAGCATTCAGGCCCAATTTTACAGCAAGCAGTGTGAAATCAATGGTATGGTCTCCCTGTTTTCTCTCTTTTATCTTTATTCTTTGGGCAAATTGGACAAGAATGCAGCTTACTTACCACTTTCTGTTGATGTATGTAACATACTTGGTCTTTTTACAACAACAACAACAACAACAACAACAACAACATACCACTTTTTACAAATTATAATAAATAATCTAACGCACCTACAGTTTCTTACCGAGTTACTGATTTATGTAACAAATGGCTTAAAAATCGTGTGATTGGTTTAAATCTTAAAATGCTGCCATACTATTGAAGATGGCTAGCCACATCAGTCACCGCATAAGTCCTACACGTCTATTTTTTTACACATCATATTTTTAGTAATTGTCAAAGTTCGTAATTTAGAAACTGATATTCAATCTTCAACAACACACACACTAACACAAGTTCAAACACAAAGAACACCCACTGAAACACCAAGAACACTCACACAAACACCTTGGACACACATGCAAAAACACAAGGAACACCAGATCAAATTGAAATTCAAACATAAACATAGCGCTAATAACCCAATCAAAAGTGAACTAAAATCAAACTGTATTAAAATCATCACTCGAAAGTTAAAACGTGCGGCTGAGGTAATGTTTGTCTCATGTGACATCCCTTTGTTTATAGTCCATTTGTTAAAACACAATCCCATATCTGGGGATTACAGTAAAAACCCTCCCTTTTAGAAAAGAAGGTGAAGGGGGAGTGGCGGAAGAAAGGTGGGGTACATGGAGGAAGCGGAAGGGGAAAGAAGGGAGGTTGGAAAGGGTTGCTGGTGAGAAGCGGTCGAGGGATATGTTTAGAAAGAGGACTGATGGTGGTGAGTGACCGAGTCCAATGGAGAGGGGCTGACGGCGGTCTTATCCAATGAGTTTGTGGGGGTGCAGCTGGAAATGATTTCAGTGTTGTGGTGGTCCAGTGATAATGGTGGCACAGTTGGAAAATAGACGGCTTTGCATGTGCTTAAAGTCATTATCTTTGAGATATTTTTTAATTCGGTTACTACATATTTATTTGATTTTAAGAAGTTACATTAGAGTATTAAAAAGTTGTTCATATTATAAAAAATCACGTGGCGGCTGTAGGCTGGCGATTACATAGATGGTAATGAAATGCTACATTAAAATGGAAAAAAAAACAAAGCGTGTTACATACATTGAAACAAATGGAAAGCTTATTGCATTTTGTGTGGTTTGCCCTTAGCCCCTTATTCTGTTCCTTTATCAGACCCTGTTAGGTGCATAGTTAGCAGACAATGATATCATCGATATTTGCTGATGTAGTGAGTTATAGTTAGATTAATCACCCCAAAACGCGAAAAGTTTTTACCTTTCTGTTTTTGTTTATAATATGCATTGTTTTTTCCCTCCATTGTACTTAACATGCTTACATTTGATAAAAAATGAACTAATAACAGCACTAAATTGCAACATACTTGCATTTTTGCAACATCACAGTTGCATCAAAATGGGGGTATTTCACTTGATTAAAAAGTGCAATTAGTGGTTCATTAGACCTGGTTTTTAGTTTTAGCAGCATGACCATCTATTTACGATTATCTGCAGGTCAGTATCTTGAAGTGGTATTCGCGAAGCCTCAGAGTGAAAAAAAGCCTGATGCGGCTAATCCCCACCATGCGGCACCGGTTCCAAATTACATCCCTCATGCTGTCTACGGTGGCTTTGCAGCAAATCCATACGGGGCTGCTCCTGCATATGGCGTTAACCCTTCGCTTCAGCAGGTATTTAATGTATCTATACTTTCTTTTTGTTCTGATGCAAAGTTTCTGGATTTAATGAGTGTATATTATTGAACAGCCAATGATATATGGAAGGGGACCAGTGCCAGGAGGTATGCAGATGGTTCCAATGGTTCTGCCAGATGGTCAGATAGGATATGTTCTGTAAGTTGCCATTCTCTTTTAAGTAGTTATCTACCCTTTATGAGTCAGTTTGAATACCCGACTATGCTTTGTCTCCGACGGGTAAAGAAAAAGGAAACACTTTCAATGGTTCGAATACTCGAAGGTCACTCGAGCTGTATTTTTAGGCTATAAGACCGCCTAAACTTTTCCATTTTACAAATTTGTTTATAACTGAAATAGTTGTGTATTTGTAATTATATTTTGAACACTAATTGGTTACCAACAGGTTAAAATTTCCTTCTTTTTCTGACAAGTGTTTCTGGTCGACTTGACCTGCCTCAACCCGTTTTAACCTGTACACCAATGACCATTTTGATATAAACCTATATTGACCCATTAACCAACCCGACCATTTTTGCCACCTCTACTTTAGTTGTTCTGCTTTGGGTTTAAGTTGGTACATTGGAAAATTGATTTATGATGTGGAATATGTGCAGACAACAGCCAGGAGCACAAATGCCAGCTGTGAGGCCTTCTAGGAGGAATGAGCATAGTAGCAGCAAGGGCTCAGGGGGGACACGAGGACGTGGAGGGAGTGGTGGTGGTGGTGGATATGATGATTCCAAACGTGGAAGGTATCGGCCCTACTAAGGGATTGGTGGTGGGACTGAAACTTTTGGTCCTTGAATTTAGCCATATGGGTTGATCAAGAAGGACGAGACCCCCACTACTCCGTCCCCATCACACCCTACCTCAATCCAAGTCCACTTTTGAAGAAAGGCGTAGATGGAAAAAAAACTGAAATCGTTAGTTTAGAATGAAGTTGGAGAGTTCTTATTTATGCTTATCGTGTTTATGTGGTTGATTGTAGTGAAAATCTTGTTTGAGTTTCTTATTCTCTCCTGAAGTAAACTATTTAATCGTTTCACTAGTTTTCATTATTAGAAGGGATTGACGGGCATCTGCTAATCCTGTGGTAATATTCTAAAAACAAGTATTTTGACAAAAATAAGCGAGTAACAAAATGAACCTTTTGTATCGACTTCGTTTGGTAGATGGATTTCATAATTGCACGTTGATGGTCTTAGATTATCCATGTTATAAAGTCTGGCCTGTATCCAAATGCAGGACTATGCGTATATGCAAACTTACATAATTATGGACTATCAATTTTATAAACAAAATCAAGAGACCAAATACGTAGTGTACTATAGAAAACATAATTCTAGACCAATACAAGAATGCAACTTCTTTTTATTGAATGCATGTGAACTTAACATTCATACAGTTACATGTTTATAGCAACAATTTGAACCCAAAATAATGCTTGGCGAGGCATGATCTGCATTTTAAGAGCTGATGTTAATCCATCGGAACCTTGACCGGGTATCGGCTAATGCAATCTGACCAGGCTTCACCCACACAACCACCTCTTGGAATCGCCTTCAGCGCTCTCCAAACCACACTATTACACTTAAAACCTGACCCAAATGCAATCTGCCAAACACGATCCCCCTTCAGAACTCGACCTTTAGCCTCCACATAACTCAACTCATACCAATAGGAACTACTAGATGTGTTCCCATACCGATGCAAGGT
Organism: Artemisia annua; assembly: GCA_014162995.1. Lineage (NCBI taxonomy): Eukaryota > Viridiplantae > Streptophyta > Magnoliopsida > Asterales > Asteraceae > Artemisia > Artemisia annua. The sequence continues at coordinate 24,264 of LBNU01024444.1, read as the reverse complement.
CATCCTAGAAGGCTCCATATCAAACTCTGTTAAATTCAAATTCTTCTGAACTTCATCAAGCACTGCCCGACCACCCGCGTGTATGCAAAAATGCTCGAAAGCAAGCTTAAAGTTGGGTATATAAGGCTTAACTTTCAACTTCAGTATCTTCTTTTTCACAAGGGTCATGAAAAAGAACAGTTGTTCCGAAAATGGCAAGACTAACGGTCCTAAAGTTGTTATATTTGTCTTTAATGCGTCTCCCGCGACTATCATCAGATCGCGGGAGAGCGAAACTCCGATGACGCCCGTGTCATCCTCTCTTTGGTACACACTGTTGTAGGACCTATCATCAGATCCTTTATTGCTTCGGACGGTATGAACTAACTCATACTTGGATCGGACTTGATCATGGGTCTTGTTCGAGAGCAGCATAGCGGCCCCACCCATCCGAAAAATACAGTTGCCTAAAAGCATAGACCGGTCATTACCGAAATACCAATCGAGGGTTAAGGATTCCATGCTCACTACAATCGCGTACGTATTGGGGTGACACTTGAGGAGGGTTTGGGCTAAGTCGATGGAAACAAGTCCCGCGCTGCAGCCCATGCCTGCAAGGTTGTAGGTCAAGATGTCGGGTTTGAGCTTGTAACGGTTTACAATAACCGAGGTTAAGGAAGGGGTAGGGCTGAATAGGCTGCAATTCATAATTAGGATACCAATATCCTGTGGTGCGACTCCGGTTTTTTTAAATAAAGACTCGAGTGCACCAAACATGACTAGCTCAGCCTCAACACGCGCTGCTTCCATATTTAATCGTGGGGGCTGTGCCCCGGGTCCTGGCGGGATGTATGTCTCCTCCCCAAGACCAGATCGTTCCATTATGCGTTTCTGGAAATTCATTGTGTCTTGAGTAAAACGCCCGGATTGTTGGGACATTTTCATGATGCCTTCTAGGGGCCTTTTGAGGTGGTCTTCGGGTTTGAAGCAAGCAAAATCAACAAGGTAGATGGGCGTTGAACGTTTTGCTAAGTAAAGTTTTAAAACTAAAATGAGGATGGTGGCGATAGTCATTAAATCGTAAAGTCCATATTTCAAAAGAGTGAGTTGAATGAAAGCTAAAGGGATGTACTTGAGTTTGAAAGCGTGTAAGAAACCTTTGAGCTTTTGATGGATTTTGGCCATTAGAAGATGGAAAACCAAATGAATGAGATGCGATTTAGTAAGGGAGCTAGATATTATTCAGGAATTAGTACTAAAGATTGACACAGCAAACCTTTTAAGTCGTGTTTTCATGTATGAACTTTTGGAAAAAAACTTGTACTAGCATGTATAATTAATAAGATAGTTTTGCTATTTTAAGTAGTGATGCTTTTGTGGTAAATGAAGCATCATCCGACCCGTCTGTTATCAATGTTGGGCTACCCAGTATTTAACTTGATCACATTTCGTGATATGGTACTTGGCTACTTGCACATACAACTGGGCATTGTAACTTGATCACATTTCTATTAGCTGTATTATTATTACATTAAATGTGATTTGCTGTAAATTAGAGGGTCATTCATTGTGATTGGTAGGTAATGCCAATTTACCCAAAATAGGCAATTCCTAAAGCCTATATGTATTGTTCGGATTGTGGCACATGTAAGATAGAAAACATTCACATTATCTCATACGCTTACATTCTCATTATCAAGTCTTACATGGTATCAGAGCAGGTTCGGTCCGCGACCTATTAGGCCGTCATGAGCCATCGCTTCTAGACCTCCCCGTCAAACCCTAGCTGTCACTCTTTAACCCTTATTCNAAAAAAAAAAAAAAAAAAAAAACTTTCCTGCCGTTCCTTAAGTCTCCCCGGTTCTACTAATTCTTGGTTGATCGTTGTGTGTTATTGTTGCTGTTGATGCTCTTCTTGCTGCTATCTAAAACATAAACCCGTCGTGATATGGTACTTGGCTACTTGCACATACAACTGGGCATTGTTTGTTCCTCTCCATGGTGCAAAATAGTTCGGAGCTGTCTCTGAATTTTTTAAAATATTGAGGGCCTTGGACGAAATTATATAATGAGGCATTTCGAGATGGTTTTTGTTTTTTTGTTTTTTTATTTTTTATTTTTTTTTGGTAACCATGATTTGCGACCTTTTTGGCCAACTAATCCACGGGGTTTGAATCCACTGCCACACAGACTCAAACCAGGTAAAACCGTCCCTTTTCAGGAGGTTGACGTGGCCACTTAAGGTTGTTTGCACCTAACAGTAATTGAATTTCAGACCTCACACATATTAGAGTGATAGTCACAAGCCATTTTGCCACTAAGCCACCCTTAAGTGGTTAGGAATGTTATATAAATTGTCACAATTTATAAGATATAATGCAATCTTTTATATAATAAAGGAATTACATCATTTCGAAGTATTTTTGACAAAACAATCTTAGTGGAAAAAAAAATTGGACCAATAGGAAAAGTCGATTTTGATACATAGGCGAAAGCCAAAAGTTCAATATAGAACTCATATTTGCCAAACCAATGAACCATTCTCAGCCACTCATTTTTTTTTATCAAAATAAAAAAAATAAAAATAAATAAACTTTCACCCTTTTTTTAAAAATTAAATATCTCGCAAACCGTAAATCGTTACGCGAAAAAAAAATACCATCGCGACGAGAATTAAATTATCTTTCTATAGACATGCATTGTTATATACTTTCGACGAACTTTTTTTTTCTACAAACTTTTTTTTTTCAAAATTTCCGCTCAGAAAAATCATATATGATTTGTAAAAATCATATGTGTTTCGTTAAAATCAAATCATATATGATTCTTACGAATCATATATGATTCTTACGAATCATATATGATTTTTACGAATCATATATGATTCTTACAAATCATATATTCGTAAGAATCATATGTGATTCGTAAAAATCAAATCATATGTGATTTTTACGAAACATATATGATTTTTCTGGGCGGAAATTTATTAAAAAAAAGTTCGTCGCAAAAAAAAAAGTTCGTCGAAAGTATATAACAATGCATATCTATAGAAAGATGATTTAATTCTCGTCGCGATGGTATTTTATTTGTAGCTTGAAGATTTACCGTTTGCAAGATATATTATTTTTTTTAAAAAAATGTGGAAAATAAAAATGGGTGGTTATGATTGGTTGATTGGTTCTATGGCAAATATGAGTTCTATATTGATCTCATCTCATAGGCGAAATCGAGCAATATGATTGGCAAATAAAAAGTCAAAATTGAATTGATTTTGTTCAAATTTTAATAAATTTGGTGGAGAATTTGATTGAGGAAAAAAACATATAAAAAATATACGTGTCAAAATGATGAAAATAAAAACTTAAAAAAGGAGGAGGTAATTAATAAAACATTAGTGGTTGAATTTTAAATATATTATATGGAGTTAAGTGTACAATTATAAATTTTCATATTTTTTTGATAACTTTAGATAATAAACAAATAACTCTTTACACTTTATACCCCCTACACTTTATAATATAAACTTTGTTTACAATTACATGAGTATTAGTATTGGTTTGAGACTTCTATCCATTAAACTTACAAAATTTTATAAATGTATGAATTAATTTTAATATACGTTAAATACTTTTAAAATAAATTTTAGTTTTAAACTTTCATCTATTAAAATATCTTTTTACTATGTACGTTAAATATAAATAAGAACTCATGTTATCCTATCTAAAAGTTTAATCTATACGCACACGGGTTTGAATATTAAATACAGTTGAATTATTCTTAACGGTAATATAAATATCAAATGGTAAGTACGAGTTACTGTAATATGAAAATAAATATACGCGATTATACTTATAACGACTCATGTAATTATTATTTAAAGTTTATATACGGATATCTGAAAAAATATTCTTAAAAAACTTTACGTAGTGTATTTTAACTTCATCAACGCTCATTATGTGCTACTGAACTTGCACATTTTGTACAACATGATATCAATAGTTAAAGTTAAACAACAACATCAACCTCAACATTAACATCTATGTCAGCTAAATAAAGTTAAATCTTTCATCCAATAAAAATTTTAGAAAATATTAATTGATATTAATAAATAATGAAAAACTCTTGCATACTTATTAGTTGTACTTATATCACAATTTTCACGGTTAAATTCTTATATGTCCATATAGTAAACAAAAATTTTAAAATAAATTTGATTTATGTGTAAACCCATGTGATCAAAGTACCTTTGACCCAATAACATTATAAGGAGATACGCTCAAGAATCCAATACAAGGTCGATGCCACGGTTATATTTACAATTTCTGCTAACTATTTTTCTTACTTTCGCACGTGTTGAAGCTCTAACTGTTTTAAATATACATAAGATTTTCTGTTTTTAAACGATAATACTATATAATTAATTTTTTCTAGAAAAACCCGGTGCGTGCACGGGTATTATAACTAGTTAGTTATGTAAACATTTAACTTGTTACTTATTTAAGATATTTTCTCATCTAAATACTGTTTTTCTTCATGAAAAATATGCGTACAAATGCATATAATTATTAGAGGAGAGTTATTTTACATACCAAACTTTTCTTACATACCAAGGGACTCATCCCCACCATCCATCTAAAAAGAAATCAATGGTTGAGATTAAAAACATTTTAATATTGCACCCATTTTTATAATTTAAATATTTCTTAAACCGTTAATCGTTAAGCGAAAATAATTACACCATCACAACGAACATTTAATTATCTTTCTATAGATGGGCACTTTGATATACTTTCGGAAAAAAAACGTTTTTTTCACATTTTTTTTCGTGACCGAAAAAATCACATGTGATATTAGTGTAATATCACATGTGCTATGTAATATCACATGTGATATGTAATATCACATGTGAATTTTTCGGCCACGAAAAAAAAAGTGAAAAAAACGATTTTTTTTTGTCGAAAATATGTCAAAGTGCCTATCTATAGAAAGATAATTAAATGCTCGTCGTAACGGTATATATTTTTTCGTTTAACGATTAACGGTTTGAAAGATACTAATATTTGAAAAAAAAGATGAAAGTGTGTTTTTTAAAATGTTGGGATTAATCTCATCCATTAGATCAAATAAAGATGGAGGGCGGAGATTAGTTCCTTGGTATGTAAAAAAGTTTTGTCCCCAAATGATTTTTATTCATTATTAACAGGACACATTTTGGGTCGCAAAAATTTTTTAAGGCCCTGAGCGGTCAACCACTTTGCACACCCTCAAAGACAGCTCTGATCATTACAACAAGAATGTTGCAACTGTTTCTTAGTATATTTTTGCATAAACGGATATTTAAAAAAATGATGTGTTAAAACTTTGTATGAAAAAGCACGCATTTAAAGTAGAACAATAGAGTATGTAGATGATAGCCTAATAGGGCGCTATCCCGTTTAGCTTATTTACCAAAGCTTATGGTGTATATGAATTTAAGAAGTACAACTAAACTCACTTATAAAGGGGTATTGTTAGGCTAAGATTTATTTAAGGGGAATTGTAGGTCGAAGACATGTAGATCTAGGATCTCACTGGAGGGATCTTCAATAAAAGATTTTTAGAGAGAGATACAAGTAGTCGAACTTGCTGATTTAGAATTTGCAAGTTTTATTCAAAGAAGATTTCGATCAAGGGTTTAAAGGTCGACTCAAAGGTGTACAACTCCAAAAATTAGTCTTTTCTCTGTATGGTTCGTCAGTTTCTATGCAGCAGTGGAAGATTTGACACTACGGATATTTTTTCATAAACGGATATTTAAGAGAATGATGTGTTACAAACTTTGTATGAAAAACTACTTATCAATGAAAAAGTACGCATTTAAAGTAGAACAATAGAGTATGTAGATGATAGCCTAATAGGGCGCTGTCCCGTTTAGCTTATTTACCAAAGCTTATAGTGTATATGAATTTAGGAAGTACAACTAAACTCACTTATAAAGGGGTATTGTTAGGCTAAGATTTATTTAAGGAGCATATAGGCTATCCCATTTAGCTTACTCATTCGTTAATTATTACAATGCCACGTTTTGGGTCACGTGTGAGATTATTTTGAGTCAATATTCAGTGCTAGCTTACAAGACTGTTGGAGGTGTTATCCAACAATTGGTATCAGAGCCAAAGTGACGTTGGTTTCTTGAAGCTAGGTTGACTCAAATGTGTACAATCCCAACAATTAGTCTTTTCTCTTTATGGTTTGTTGGTTTCTTTGCAGCAGTGGAAGATTTGACATTGCGGGTTCGTTAACTGTTGGATCTTTGTGTAATTCGAATCGTAGGTCGAAGACACATAGATCTAGGATCTCACTGGAGGGATCTTCAATAAAAGATTTTTAGAGAGAGATACAAGTAGTCGAAGTTGCTGATTTAGGATTTGCAAGTTTTATTCAAAGAAGATTTCGATCAAAGGTTTGAAGGTCGACTCAAAGGTGTACAATTCCAAAAATTAGTCTTTTCTTTTTATGGTTCGTCAGTTTCTATGCAGCAGTGGAAGATTTGACACTACGGGTTCGTTAACTGTCGGATCTTTGTGTAATTCGAATCATAGGTCGAAGACACATAGATCTAGGTTCTCACTTGAGGGATATTCAATAGAAGGTTTTTAGAGAGAGATACAACTGGTCGAAGTTGATGATTTAGAATTTGCATGTTTTATTCAAAGAAGATTTCGATCAAGGGTTTGAAGGCTTAAAATTGTCGATTTTTTGCTAGAGTATTACGGTTTATCAAGGTTGGTATTGGAAAGGTTTAGTTAGACCAGGTTCAAGTCTCAAAAGAAATCGTATAAGCTTGAGTCTTTAAGCTTCAAGGTGTTGTTTTTGATGTTATAGAGGCAATCGAGTTAAAGGGTAAAAGACCTTCAAGATTTAGTTGATTATCAAGGATCTTGAATTGTTGAAGTTTAAAGGTATGCCGCGGTTTCTTGGAATTCATGGCTTGGTGATTCATGGAAGACAAGTAAGGTCTAGCTTTGTGTTGGGAATCAAGAAAATTGATTTCTTGGAGTACAAGGTATATCAAGGTTGTAGACTTGAGGTAGAAAGACCGACGTTTTATGTTTTTCTAAAGGTTAGTAGATCAATCTTTACAAGAAAACGGGTTTAGCACACGATTTGTTAGGCTTGTTGAAAAAGTCGAGTCTTTAGGATTTCTAAAAGGTTAAATCAGATTGACAATATTAAAGCAATGTTTGAAGAAGAAAGGCTAGTATGAGTGCTAGGTTTAACATTGAAAATCTCAATAGGTTTGGTGTACAAAAGCATAGAGGTTATAAACAAGTTGGATTCAAGCAACTTGGTCATGGTGTTAAAACATGAATTTACGGAGTACATGTTCAAAAGCATGTAGTGTTTGAGGTGGAACTGCAGGGAGCTTAGTAAAATCGTAAAGCTGAGGTTATTCAATATAGTAATGATGATTCTGCAATAGCTCAAAGAAAGTTGGCAATTAAAAAACTTGAAGGAAAGACAAATACGGACTGCTTGGTAATTGAGCATGTACACCTTGGTGCAAAAGTGGGGCAAACATTATGAAAACGGGAGTACCTGATCAAGAATGTGCAGAGGGTAATGTTGCTGAAAGGAAAAAGGTGAAGGAGGTCTAAGGAAGCTAATTTGGATATTTTCTAAGGTACAATGCATGGTTAACAAGGTGGTATTTGGTTCGAGAATCCAACATTGGATGAAAATATTGAGTATCGGTATAATCTAAGAATCAATTGTTAAGGTGGAAATTGTTATGATATAGTAACAATTCTTAGTGAGCTAAAATGTAATTACTTTATTGATTTAATTGTACTTAGTTAAATGAAGTTAGAGTTATATTTAAACTAGGATTTTTTGGTTTGCAAAGTAAGTAAGGATGCTACTCACTCCGTCCCAAAATTATTGTCTCACGACAAAAAACACACAGTTTAAGAAAAGTACATTTATTACAGCTTTCTCTTTCTTACTTTTTGACAGAATGACAATTTTGCCCTTAGGGAATTAATTAAAGTATTCTTTATAGTATGTAATAATAATTTTAAACAAGGGTAATATAGTAAACTTGGTTAAACTTTCCTATCTATTTTTAGTAGTAGACAATTAAATTTGGACATACTAAATAAGAAACGTGGACAATAAAATAAGGACGGAGAGAGTATGAAATTTGATAGTACCCTCTCATCTTTATAAAAAGATGTGATGAGATATATTTCTTTACTCATTTATTAATTAGTACAATGTAATATTGAAATCACGTACAATTACTTTGAATCAATATTTTGCGAACTATAAGACTAAAAGGCAAGGGGGGGATTCCCTCACCAAACGGGCCCACTTTCACCAATTAACTCCTTGCCCACCTTCCTAGTTCACGCGCGAGGTTCGAATTCCAAAGGGATTTTCGGTGATCAGACCACCAAATGCTTTTACAATAAAAGCAGGACCCACTTCATGGTTTATTATTTTTTTATTTTGTTTGTGAGTGTGTGAGGGTATTTAGTGGGGTATATTTTTATAAATTGGGTATTTTAATGAAAGGTGAAGTGAAGCATGTCTTGCCCACTAAAAAGTGAAGTGTGGTGAAGGGAAGTGAGAGGAGAGAGAAAGCTGACGTAGCGGTGATGTGTATGATGAAAAAATTACTTCCTTGCCTACTAGCCTAAGGTTCGTTGTTTTCTTATCCTGACAGTTAATATGATGGATCTAAGGTTTCGACTTCACATGGATGTCATGTGAATATGTGATTGTGCCTTTATGAGTGGTGCCGAAAGCTCGAGATCGTTGTGATATATGGAAAAAGTGTGACATAAACTATTGGTTGGTACTTGGTACTACCTGTATTTCTTTGTAGTCATATCCAACTATTCAAGTTAGATTGATTTTCGTTTATATGAACTTCTTTAAAAAACCAGACAAATTAATATTGTCACCCCATGGTATAGTAATATCTATCTATTACATAACATTGCATGTTTTGGTACCAGTTTAAATAAGTTTAACGAGTAACTGATTTATGGAGAAAATTAAAATGAAAATTTCTTATGATAATTTGACGAAAAACACTTCCATCTAGAAACCCAAGGGGTGCCTCACTTCACGTCTTCATTATGCATAGCGAAATTTGATGAAGAAACTTCACATTATTCCCCCTCTCAAATGCTCAAAAAATGTACTATTTTAATTTTCACGCCCTTAAAAAACTTTAAAAAAAGCTCTTTAAATGTGTTTTTTGTACTTTCCTTCTTACCTCTCACACCCCAAAGCCTACTAAAAATATCGATATCTATAAATCTATTACATTTTACCTTCTAAAATTATACACGCATGCATTGTCTTCATTTGAAGTGTTTAATACTTTTTATTTTTTGTTTGTAAGACAGTTTTTAAGTTTTGTTGGATTTTCCATTTTTTTCTCAATATTTTAGAAAGATGTATCCGATATATCACGAATATGTAATCGTAATAATTTTTTGTTAGTACAAATATTTTCTTGATGTTTAGTGTTTTCTGATTATAAATGTTTCTTAGATGTAAAAATATAAATGAAGTAGCGACTACCTAAAACCTAACTTTCGATTACTGATCTACATTACATAAAAGAAGAACCCTAAACTACATCGATGTTTACATATCCACAAAATACATAAGAAATTACACAATAAATACAACAAAGCAAGATCGACTAAATAAATCACGGGTCATAGATAAGAATCGTAGTATTGTTGAATCTCCACTTTAAGATTTCACATGTTCAATCTCCACTTTAAGACTTGCAACCTTATTCTCAAGACGATAGCGCTTTGCCTTGTACAATTCATTAAATTCACGAGTCATAGATGAGAATCATAGTTAGGGATGGCAAAAAAACCCAAACCCAACAGGGAAACACGAAACCCGAACTTTTTGAGGCAGGGCGGGGCGGGCTTATCGGGTGTTGGGGCAGGTTTTGGGGCCTTAACGGGGATTCTTATAGGGTTTGGGGCAGGGACGGGGGACACCATCCCCGCCCCGCCCCGAAATATATTTATACATATATACATATACGTATATACATAGAATATTGTGTTAGTATTTACGTACTAAAAATATAATTCTTTAATTTTTGTTTTTATCTTTGTAATATTTCAAATTGTGATGTTCACATGTTCAATCTCTACCTTAAGGCTTGCAACCTTATCATCAAGACGATAGCGCTTTGCCTTGTACAATTCGTTAAATTAAGTAAAAAAATCGCAAATTTCGTCCACAACACCCTAGGGCCTAGGGTTTGAAATACGCTGATACTTTTTCATTGAAAAAAAATGAGGGTAGAAAGGAGCTGTCAAGAAACATGGTGGCTGTGGTTGTGGTAGTGTGGTTACATGAGCCAGGTGGTGGATGTCCAACAATCAACGACGGTAGTTCTAATGGCAAGTGAGGCAGTGGTGATTCAGATCTTAAACGTTATGTGATTCCATTGTTTGATGAAATCACATTAAATGTTGTTGTTGTATAAGGGGGTGATGGCAATGGGCACTCACCCAAAATCCCATCAGCGTCACTTCCAACCAATCCACATATGCCACCATTATTCATCTACTTTGTTTCAATCACTCACCCATTTTTTTTGGCAACACCATCACACCTACATCCTCACTCATTATTTTTTTTTAAAATCATTAAAATTAAAGAAACATCATATATTCAAAAAAAAATAAAAAATAATAAAATCCTAATTAAAATTAAAAACCTATTCATAAGAATATTACTAAAAAATAATGTAAAACATTAAAACTTAACTTAAACAAACATTAAATCTACAAACTACACGCAACGTGTTGTGCGCAGTATCTCGGTTTCTATTGATGACGAATTCCTTAAAAGCCGGGTCTGGATATTGTCGTGCGGCTCCATAACGAACTTTCATGTCATACGATTGTAGACCTCCCCTCAATAAACTTGAAATATTCTGCTCCTTTGCTTTTGAACTCCAACTGCGCCTGCCAATAAACTTTGCTTTTCTGTAATTGCAAGGGTGTCACGCATCGAAATTCGGCTAATCTTCCAGAATTGCTTTTTTTCTCGATTGATCGTATGGAGTAGGGTTATCGTTGAGTGTCGTAAGTCCACGTCGAAATCTCCACGTTGTTGGCGTCTCGTTTGTTGGCTTTTGAGCGCTTACTTGGACTCCGAACGACTTCTCTTTCTTGACTCGATCCCGTGGATTCTTGAGTCTGATCAGCCAATGTTGTTCGTTCCACTTTTGGTTGATCTTTGAAGAATTGCCACGTCTTTAAATGACGCGAGCGCATATCCTAATTGGTTTTTTCAAAATCGGATTGCTTCTCAAAGACTTGAAGATCGATGCACCCACTTTCTATTTATACGCACCTACCATATTTATAAAAAATTGAACAAGTATAATAAACAATGTATATATTATATAAAACTTCCCAATATATATATATATATATATATATATATATATATATATATATATATATATATATATATATATATATATATATATATATATATAAAACGTATGTATTTATTTAAAACTTCAAAAAATCACAAATATATAAGTTATACCGCTTGTTGGAAGTAACCGTTGAACGCAATGATAGACGCGTTCATAGGAGTCCATTTCGAGTTCAATTGATCTTTCGTGCGTTGGCTTCTCGGCATAAGGCTTTGATAATGCTTTAGAACTCACTTCCAAAATCCTTGCTTTGTTTGACGGTCGCCAACTTGTTTGTCCACTGAAATTTTAATCCAAGCCTTAGCTAACGCCTCCTCCTCCTCGGGCGACCAATTCGTATCGACTTTTCTTTTAGGCCGCGTTACCACCACCTTTTCGACTTCTTCATTAATTGGTTGTGTCTCGGCTTCTTCATTAAATGGTTGTGTCTCGGGTACCATGTCAACATGGTCCAAATATTCATCATCATCAGTATCATCATGAATGGGTAACGGAGCGCTTTCCCGTTCACGCCTTTTTTGTTGGGTATAGCGCGGCTCAAACGGGTCGAATTGAGTAGGCAATTGCGGGAGGGGTTGTTGGGTGTAGAGAAATGGTGGAGAATGAGGTTCGTAAAATTGGGGGCGGTAACCGGGTTGTGATTGAGAAGATGATTGGGGATGGTAATCGGGTTGTGTTTGAACTCGAGGACGAATTGCGCCCCTCGCTACTCGATTGGTTTTTCTTGGATCTCTATTTTTTTAGGCTCCATTTTTTTTGCTCGGTATACTTTTTTTTTATCAGTATTTATTGTGTCACTTCATTCTTTGTCCAATATATAGTCTTCAAAAAAAGATCCGTTTGAAATAACTCTCCAACGGTAAAAAAAAAGAGCCCAACGTTCGAATTTTTATCCCTTTTCCGTGCGTGAAAGTATCACGCAAAATGCATCCCGTGTCCCTTCACTTGTTGCCGGCGGTGGTGTTCACCAAAGGGATCCTTCCCTTGCCGTGCCTTCACGTGGGTGTTGCCAATCCCCTAAATAAGAGACGGGGTCTTCAATATTTCTTGCCAAATTAACGTAATGATATCACATCCTCGTGTATTGCATTGAATCACTATCACTGTATGACGTGACAATATCTTTAAACACAGATGTGGCTATTTTCCCTACGGTAAACGTACAACAAATGTACATCATCGTTCCGTATCGCGGCTATCGCTATTATCTTTAATGATTTGACTAAATGTAACAATTAAGGCATTACAGTCTACGTTGCAAGGTTTAACCCATATTTTTATTTAAAACTTTATAGTAAAACGGATATCAATAAGATCAATATCTTTTGCGCATCAAAATAAATATAAAATAAAGTAAAATAGGATATTATCAACGATTACGATGATACTCAAAAACTTTTATAATCGGATGGTTGTTTAAGTCACATACTTCCTAAATGAAACCCCCAAAACAATGTCTCAAAATTTTTCTGGAAAATTGATTATGTCCTAAGTGATATGTACAAATTCCCAAAGATAATTCTAAATGTTCCATCCCAAGTCTTAATCACTAAATGCTTACATGTACCTTATATCTTCTTACAAGATATCGTGTTGGCGATTCAAGGTGTCAGACCACCAATAAACCCCATTTTAAAAATGACGAATTTCCTTTAGGATAAAGATGTTGGATCCCATCTTATATTCTTAGTAGTCATTTGGAAATAAATGTGAGTCTCATATTCTTTTTTTGTTAGGGGCATTTTGATCGACGACTACAACAAAAGTTATAGAAGCCTTAATGTACACAATTAAATATGTGTTTGATTTCAATTATGTTAAGCAATATCATCATAGTATTGTTATAAAATATCATCATGTATGTGTATTTAGAAGTCAAATCAAATAAAATGTATATTGAACTGAAACAAAGGTTACAAAAAGAAATATACGGAGTATTAAACAAAACTAACTATTTGTGATGAATGATATGAATGAGTCTGAACAAAAAAAGATATGAAAGAGAGGATTTAATGGCAAGGTTGGCCTATTTCTTGGGAATGTAATAAATCTTGGAATTTCTTTTAGAAAGTAAAACCATACCATAGATATTGTGTAATATGGTTGAGTGATACGTCTTTATTTATCGTTTGGTATCTTAATGTTTGGTTCATTGTAGATCAAATTTTTTTCAAAGATCAAATGGCATGATCCTTGCCCTTCATTTCTTTTAATCCAATAGCTGAGATTAAAAACTACATTTTAATAAAATATACGCGAAGGGGTAAAACAGTCATCTCATACAAGTTGATAACCCCACGTGCCTCGCACATACCTCATTTATCACTCACACTCAAACACTCACATCTTCTCCCCCTCTCTCAAGAACCGCTCATTTACTCAACCCCTCATCCCTCTCCCGTTATCATCATCCTGGTCTTTTATCTCCCTCTCATTTACTCTCAAGTAACACACAGTCNAAATATTCATATGAAAAGACTCGGTCACCCCGAGTATTGTTTAGCATTAAGTAGCTCGTAGTATTTATCCTAGTAGTATAGTAGTAGTCTAATATCGTAGTTATCGTGGAGTTGAGTCGGGTCTTTACCCATTGTCAGCTCACTCCACAGCCCGTTTTATGGGGCAATATTATGTAACTATTTGGACCTTCATTTGCAATCTAACAAATCTCTAGTTTCTCTCAAGGTTCCCACTCCTCTACTTTCTCTCTCTAACTTCTCTCTAGAATTATAAGATAAATTCAAAGAGAAATGTTAAATCCTCCTACAAAAACCTCCTACTTATCCTCCTACTCACAGGATCCTGACAAGTGTCAGAATTAACGGTTTGGATGCAGAGAGAGAATGAGTGGAAAAAATTTATATAATATTGTTGTGTGTATAGGAGGATTAATAGGAGGATATAGCAATGCTCAAATTCAAACCATAACACACATACCACACGAATCTAAACGTTATGAGTTAGTTAGAGTTATTATTCTAATTTGACCTATGATTGGTTATGCGTACTTAGATTTTAGGTGAATTAAACGAAATAAATTGACATCTCATGTAACTTGTCGAATAACGTAAAGGAAAATTTATAAAAGGTGCTCCACAATATTCCATCTCTAACATAAAAGCTTTAAAAGTGCACTCTTTAAGTTTTCAGGCTCCTAAATTATAAAGACCAAGATTACAATTTCTCTCTACATAGCATATTAAAAAGGTGAAATTGTCATGATATTCCTTTATAGTTATCGCTTATGTTGAAGCGTAGCATACAATATATAAACGATGTTTGGTTCATCGTAGATCAAATTTTTTTCAAAGATCAAATGGCATGATCCTCGCCCTTCATTTCTTTTAATCCAATAGCTGAGATTAAAAACTACATTTTAATAAAATATACGCGAAGGGGTAAAACAGTCATCTCATACAAGTTGATAACCCCACGTGCCTCGCACATACCTCATTTATCACTCACACTCAAACACTCACATCTTCTCCCCTCTCTCTCAAGAACCGCTCATTTACTCAACCCCTCATCCCTCTCCCGTTATCATCATCCTGGTCTTTTATCTCCCTCTCATTTACTCTCAAGTAACACACAGTCACACACACACACACATAACCTCTCTCAACCACCAAACTCTCGAAAATCCCCAAAAATCATCGCATGTATCCGGTTACATCATAACAAGGATCAAAATTATGGATATTAGAAGTGAAATCGTGGAGGATAAGAACGTTTATGGTAAGTTTAACTTGATATTGATGTAGTTTTTCATTATAGCATATCTTATGTCGATTTTGATATTAATTGAAGTTTTATTCATGTTTTGATAATTTAGGGCTTATATTTATTGAGGATATATAAGTAGTTAAGTTAGTTAGTTAGTATATCTGATTATTCAACCACCAAAACAGATCTAATCACACATTTAACTTTGATTCTATGGTGTGTATAATTTGTTCTACTTGTGGTAAACGACCTTATGATTTTGTTTTGCTATAAGTTTGACTATGCTATCCTAGGATTGAAATGAAAAATATCTTGATTGTAATGAGTTCTTTTTTATGCGAATTTATGCCTCTAAATGTGTTTTAAATCGAAACAAATAGAATTATCAACTACAAGTCCACTAGCGATGGTCACTAGTAATGTGCAACACATGGGTTATAACTGGGATCAACCAACTCTTTGGACAATAACCTAGTTAAGTATAAATGCAGGATCGTGACTACAGACACCTGATCTGACCCAAACTACTCTAAATATACGCAACTTGAATCACCGTAACTTTCATGAGACAGGTAGAGAAAAAGTATATGTGATGAACATGATTGCATATGGTAATTGTTTCGGATTTAAATGCTGGAAAAGGCTCATGAGAATGTAAAGTATACAATGACTAAACCCTCACGTTTGCTTAGTGAATGACTTTTGGTAGCTAATTATAGTCTACTAATATTAAGTTACTAGTTTGATTTTGTTTTATGTATCGACTTTGGTTAGTCTTTAGTGCTTTTCAGTAGTGGTTGCGCCATAATCAGTGAACTCAAAATGTATTAGACTCTAAATGTCCAGCACAAAAAGTTTGTTGCAGCGGCTAACGTGCCATGACGTTGCTGTAACAATAGGTGTGATGTGATATATCACACGTAAATATCTAATATACACACATCAATCTAATGGTTGACAATCATAGATCACTATTGTATCTTTGCAAAGCTTTGATAGACCTATTTTACTTTTTTAACTGCAACTTGTATGTATTTGACGTTAAGTACGGGTTTTGACTTGTAAAACAGATTAACAAGTGGCTAATAACTAGTGTTGAGCAGTTGAGTTTTTTTTATGTGATGTTATTTTGATGTGATTATGTTCATTAATTTCCGTTTTTTGTAGAAAAAGATGACGCTAATCTCGGTACGCTTGTGAAAAGTATCCACCAGTGTGAAGGAAAGAGATCATTCAAAACGCGATTAGGGCTAGGAAGGAACGCGTTTATGGATAGGAAGTTTGATGGGCAATTGTAGTAACGAACTATTTTCTACCTTTTTTTTTAACTATAAATAGCAATTGGATTATGGATTGACTTTTTAAATTCTGTTGGTATATGAAAAGTCGTGTGTAGTTATAAACGAGTATTTAGTGATTCTGTAAAAAGTCGTGTGTAGTTATGGACAAGTATTTAGTGGATCTATAGTCAATGGAAATATGATGTCTATTTCGTTAATTATAGCATCTACATAATTGTGCCTACAAACAGATTTGATTACATTACCAAGTTTCGGGAAATGAATGTTTTAAATAGGTTCTCTTAATTATTACTGATATCACCTTAAGTAATAATTATGTGAATCAGTTGTGATTTGGGTCAAATCACAAGTGATTTGTGATTCACAATCACAAGTGATTTGGCACAAATCACTTGTGATTCACAAATTTACAAGTGATTTGACATGATTGTATGATTTGACATGATTAGTGAAAATCATGGCGGTTGATCCGCGCCTAGTGATTAATCGTCGATTAATCAACTGCCTAGACCGATTTTTGCAACACTAATGGTCACAAAGTAACTTAATAAAAAGTGAAAATCACAAGTGATTTTGACATTGTTGTTTAATTTCTTAATTTTTGTAACATTTGTTTTAACAAATTTGTAATTATAACAAAACAACTTAATAAAATGTGACAATTAAAATCCAACTAAGGTTTCATTCATGTATGAATCCATCATTGTTGTTTAATTTCTTAATTTTTGTAACCTTTGTTTTAACAAATTTGTAATTATAAGAAAACAACTTAATAAAAGGTGAAAATTAAAATCCAACTAAGGTTTTTATTCAAGTATGAATCCATAGATCAGAGTTTTATCTGAAGTAACAATCAACATCTCAGTAAAACTCAGGTAACAATCCACAAATGTTTAAAACCCCGACACTTTATTGTGATTTAGGCCAAAACCGACATTTGGTTACGTTACCAAGTTTCGAGAAATGAATATTTTAAATAGATTCTCTTAATTGTTACTGATATCACTTTAAGTAATAATTATGTGAATCATTTGTGATTTGTGGGTCACTTGTGATTTGTTCCAAATCACTGGTGATTTGATCCAAATCACTTGTGATTTAGGCCTAAATCACAAGTGATTTATGATTCACAATCACAAGTGCTTTGACATGTCTATCACAAAATAACTTAATAAAAAGTGAAAATGACACAAATCACAAGTGATTTTGACATTGTTGTTTAATTTCTTAATTTTTGTAACATTTGTTTAACAAAATTATAACAAAAGAATTTAATAATCCATAGATCAAAGTTTTATATGAAGTTACAATCAACATCTCAGGTAAAACTCAGGTAACAATCTACAAATATTTATAATGAACAACTTAAAAAATGTTTATAGAGTACAAAAAAGTCACTTTGCAGCGGTGTTATTCATCACTTTTGCAACCGCTATTACTTTTGAACCTAACGAGAAAGTATTTTTGGTATGCGTGTTAGTTTTCACTCAACATTCTCTGCATTTCCTCTTTGGCTTCAAACTAGCATCTATTGCTTTCTCTCTTACACTTTTCCTACGTACTACTCTTTTACCACCTTTTTTTTATGGGTTCTTAACTTCAATACTTTTTTGATTTGAAACCCCGATAAACTTCTCAAAATCATCCTTTTTGCTTGGAGGATTTGGCACATCAATGTCTACCTTCTTCTTCCATGTTCTAATGTGCTCCACAAATTCGGCCAAATTTCCTTCATCATTGCTCAAACGATGTAGGCAATCGTCTACAAATTTGCCCATCTTTCCTTCACCGAGTGTCTCGCTATGAATTACTATACTTGCTTTTGTGTTTTCACGACATCTAAAAAATTGACAAGTAATCAGATTTGTTAAAAATTACATGTAAAATCAAGTGTGATTTGAGGTAAAAGACATGTGATTTGTGGTAAATCACTTGTGATTTAAGGTAAATCACATGTGATTTGCAGTATATTCATGTAATTTACTTCAGATCACATCTGATTTGTAGTAATTGCAAATTCTAGCCTCTAAACATATCTAAATCACATGTGATTTACTACAAATCACAAGTGATTTCACTATATCCCTCAAAACTAAACGTAATTTAATAAAATTACAAATGATTCATTGTTAAGAGGTGTCAATTTTGCATTTTGATCATCTGTCTCACCACTTTCGAGATCATCTTCAACAACAAACCGAACTCGTTCAACATCACCAAAAACATTCATAGCGATTATACCTTCTTCAGCTATCCGAACTCGTTCAACATCATCAGCACTCATAACCTCGCTACCTCCTTTAACCTTCTGATTTTGTTCAAAATAATCAACCACCATACCAACACTACTTAGCTACCTGATTCAACACTTTGAATTTGTTCAACATCAGCAACGTTACCTAAGCTACCTTTAACACTCTTAACATGTATAATTTCTCCAATATTATCC
>LBNU01024443.1:1791-14134 GCA_014162995.1 Artemisia annua | reverse complement strand
TTTTTAAGAGATTTGGGTACATTTGGACCCCCTCTTTTTTTTAAAATGGACATATATTACCCATTTAGAAGTTAAATGGGTATAATGGACACATGTTTTTCTCTCAATTGGAGAACATTAAATTGATATAGTATATTTTGTTACTTAAAAATAAATGAGGTGTTACGTTTGAAGAATTTTTTTTTGCTTGTTTTAGGTTTTTTTTTAAACGATTCGTATAATATGTGTCCGTTTGGCCCGCGCCCGTTTAGCCCGCGCCCATTTAGCCCAAAGCCCGTTTAGCCCGTAGCCCGTTTAGCCCGTAGCCCGTGCCCGCCCGTTTTGCCACCTCTATTAAAGATCATTGAAATGAGATCTAGATATCTGGTTTTCGTTTCACACATATCCTAACAATGGTCATCCATGTTTGGTTCTATAAGAATGAGCATAATTATGTGAAGGAGTAAGCTAAAGATGTTATCGATTTCCTTTATATTCATTTTTCTTTTGAAAGGCAACAAACTTTTATAAACTCCTCAAAGAGAGAAAAAACAAGATACAATACACGTCATCCCTCATCAATTAAACAAATTAATTAATAGAGAATAATTAAACGGTTACAGTTTGTTTTTCATTTCGTCCTAGCTAAATTAAAACAAGTTAACTTCATAAGAACTTTATTTTTTGGGTAAAGGGGAGTAATCCTGCACCCTGGTAAATATATTAACCAAAAAAACTTTGAAGTACAATGGATATGGGTGAAGTCCCACATCTCAGCCCGTTACATAGGCTAAAAGCTTACATAACAAGATACTACCTAATTTCTCAACTAGAAATCAAACCACAACTCAAATGATAACATAAGAACAACGAAATAAATTACTTCCTAAGGCCTTGAAGCTTGGTACCATACATGGCATTGAAAGCATCCAAATTACCGGGAAGATCATACACCTGGTTCGCATAATCATCGTAGTCATAGTCATCATAATCTTGTTCAAACTCTTGCCCCCCACCAAAAAGATTAGCAGACTCATCAAAGGGGTTAGCAACCACCTCGTCTTCAGAATCAGACACCACAATTTCTCCCACCTTTGAAAATGGGTTAACCCTCTTAGTTGCAGAGGTCGATGGAATAGGAATACCATCATCATCCACAAGAGTAGCTTTCCCATCTATAATTAGCTTTTCAAGCTTACCAATTTTCTCAACTAAAGGAGTAGAACCCTTACTAGACTCTACCTCATTAGCTTCCATTGTATTACCTGTCTTAATAGACTCATCCTTATTTACTTCCATTGTACTAGCTGTCTTAATAGACTCATCCGCAGTAACTTCCATTGAACTACCAGCATCCACATCCTTGTTGTTGTTATTAGACGGAATACCAAAAGCATCTAGATCATCCATATTTAGGGCAGCAAACTGATTAGATGTAGATATCTTCGTTCCACTCGTACTAGGCACATCAGAAGCCATATTCTTAGTGCCATCCACCTTCTTAGGTTCAGGAGGAGTCTTTTTGGGTTGATACTGAAACTGCTTACCCACAACAGGTTTAGAAAACCCTCCTTTACCCTGAGTTGTAGAACCACCTTGCTTACCTTTCTTTTTATTATTGACAGTCGTGAAACCATCATTAACATGCTTAGTAGGCTGAACCGGAGGTGCAACAACTTTAGGACAATCAATCAGAGTATGACCAAAGATCTTACAATTATCACACCGAGGTGGTTTCCACTCGTATTCAACCCGTATCTTCTCAATAAGGATGCATGCATAAGAACTTTAGTTAACTCTTGATTTGCTTTGTAAATTTTTCGTTGTCTATCTATTGACGCATGCATATACCGAATTCCAATACATTTGATGTTTTTTTATGTATCTTCATAAGTCCTGTTGGAATGTTTCTAAGACTTAGGCCGTGATTTTTTTTCTTCCAAAAAAGAAGCTTTTTTGCTCTTTTATTTGCGAACGGGAAGAGAGAATAAATAAGTGTTAGTTTTGTCCTCTTATGTCTGCAGGAGGGAAGAGGAAACGAAGAAGTGCATTTTTTTTCTTTTATGTCTGTAAGGTGAAAGAAGAAATGAAATGGGTGTGTTCGTTTCTTTTCAGACATAAGAGAAAAAATAACTATTTTCCACTTAATTTTGCAGTTTTTAAAAACTCTAATTACCACTTCTTATTTCATGAAAACTTACACCTCTTTTCCGCAGACATGGTTTTGCAGATCAGACAAAAGATATTTGAAAAGGAAAGTAACACCTTAATTAGCCAATTATTATCTTTATCAGTTAATCCTACAAATAGCCAAAAACACTAGCGGATACTAGATGTCGTTTTGTGGATTTTTTTTTTTTTTTTTTTTTTTTTTTTTTTTTTTTTTTTTAGTTTAGCATAGCCAAAAGCAAATACATGACATTTAGACTGGTTTACTTTGCTATTAGTTAATGTATAAGAAGTTAGTTAGCCCATCCAAAAGTAAATTTCTAGCTACGTCGCTAAAAACGACATTCACTTGTTAAGAAGACAAGAATGAATATATTACGTCCACGTGCCGCATATGAAAACAAAATTACAAGAAAATCAACGTTGAAAATATATGGCTATCATATCTTTGCACAAACCAGAAGAATATAATTTCATCCTTGATATCGTTGAAACTGCCATTTCTTACAAAAAGGGCTAAACTTGGGTAACTATTTTAATGATTCTCAAGATTTAATGATATATCCTTGCATGTACATGTAATCAATGAATCTCTTCAATCCATGCTAGTCAAAATTGTTTCCTCGATTGTACGTAGAGGAACCAAAGAAACGAAGTTCTTATGAGGTTGCTAATCAACGTAATCCAAAAGAAAAAAAAAATTAAAAGAATAAGCGGATGCAAATAAAAGACCTAGAACGGTGACTTACTAGGGTTTGAAATGAATTACGTAGTACTAACAAATGAGACCACAAGGCCGAATCTACAAAAAGTCCATTGTTTCAGAGATTAGCTTGTACACATATCATGGATCATTTGTTTACTCAGTTTCTCTATGAATAGCATCCAAAATTAGGCAATCGTCCTTAATTGAGCTAAAAATCACATGTTAAGATGTTTACCATCATTTGTAACACAATTTAACAATATGTGTGTGGATTTATGAAGGCCATGGTGATGGTATCATCGTAAAATTTAAGACCTTTGTGTGTGCTTCAGATCAGGAAAGAGGGTTAAAATAAGTTTATATACAAGATCAGTGAAAGCTCACAAGTATACAATACAGTTTGCTAATCCACTATATATTGGTCAAGTAATAGAAATATATGATATTTAAGTGCAAACTAATGGTTTATCATTCTAAATCACAGTTAATGTATTATTCATTTATTTGATATAGTTGTGAAAAAACCAAACATGAAGAAAATGCCAACTTAACTAAGAATTGCGTAATATATCTCACAAACAAGTCAGAATAAGCTCCAAGACCTCTATCACACCGAAAAGTGTATATTGAAGAGTCAAGGAACAAAATTTATTCTGTTAATGCGGAAAATCTTGAATCATGGTGTGTTGACTTTAACAATCTGGCCTTGGCCTTTGGTAACCTGATAGTGAATTAAGAATCTCAGGCGTCCATGGTGCTGGCATTTTTTTGTTTATATCGGAATTTGATTTACCATATTTTTTAAAGCGCATAGACTGATTATGATCCATCTTAATAGCATCATATGAAGAAAAAATGTTGTACCGAAATTCTCATGAAGAACTTGCAGCATCTGTAATTGACATTTTTAAGCCTGAAGTTTGACTTCTGAATTCTGATTTGGTATCTTCAACATTTTTAGACAAATCTTTGTCCAGATTTTATGCTAAGGCACTTTATTTGTAAACTACAAGCTAAGACACATGCATGCAAAATTGTAGAAGGTTTTTAGTTGCGTGATTTTTCATGTTAAGACACCCATGAATTGTATGACTATATCCATCCATTAGTCTAATTTGTAGTTCGGTAATACAGTATATAAATTTTGTTTTTCTTATACGTGTAGCCATGTAGGTGTCATAAGATAATATCAAACTTGATATCCTAGTTATAGAAATGATATATTCATACCAAAATTTGTAGCGTTTACATCTTTTATAGGGAAATACTTGAATCTTCAAATCGTATTTGACTCTTCAGGGTTTGACATTCCTATCTTTACGCATGGTCTGAATCGAATGGTGTTAGAAGCGGATAGACTTTGG
The DNA here is from genome assembly GCA_014162995.1 of Artemisia annua. Taxonomy (NCBI): domain Eukaryota; kingdom Viridiplantae; phylum Streptophyta; class Magnoliopsida; order Asterales; family Asteraceae; genus Artemisia; species Artemisia annua. The sequence goes on along the minus strand of LBNU01024443.1, from coordinate 9,916 downwards.
GAGAATATATTCTAACAATCAGATAGAGATGTAAAATGAGGTTGTAGATGACTAGATCACCCACAAACAAAAAATCCATAATTGTTTTCTCATCCCTATAAATACAGGTCTGCAAATGTAGATAGTCACAAATAAGAAGTTTGTTACGAGAAGGGAGGTTCTTACATGAAGAGAAAGAGCTTTTTGTTTAGTAGCCAAGGATGACTTGCCAGCTCCATTACGAGTGATCTTTATATATCTCTCGGTTTTTGGATCGTTTGGTTGGTTTCTGGCAGTCAACCTGGCTATCTTGACAAGCTCTTCTCTTTCATGCTAGATTTTCTCTTCTTCCCCGGTGATCGACTTGCCAACATATAGATGGATCGGACGGGTTGGGTTACATGTTTCAATGGATTTTTTGAAAAAGACATTTAAATTTTGGTATGCAGGATAAAAGGTTAGCCGGGTTGGGTTGGCTTAAAAGCACACCTTTTGTTTGTGCTTTCATTGTTTTAATACGATTTGGCATTCAAATTTTATGATTCAGTTTTACTTAAGAAAGGCTTCTGATTTAATTACAAATTTAATGAATATATCGTAACATTAAAGTAATCTTTTTACCCAAATTTATAGGTTGATTTACACAGTAAGAAACTACAAAATCTTCAGGGTATCCACAATATATATGTTCTAAAAGGAAAATCCGAAAACAAGGCTAAAGTCAAAGTCAAAATGCTAAGACTATGTGAACATTTTCGTTTTTTGTTAAAACTCTTTTCTCTTTCATTTAGATTGAGATAAGAATCAACAGTGCATGATGTATTGATATCCTTAACATCTAAATGCTGCACACCTAGCAGAATGTATTATACCAGGTTTATAGGGCCGCACTTTGCTACGGTAATGAGTTGTAACAATGAAAAGAACCACCAAAAGCTTATTACCATTAATCTTTTTCTCCTCTATAGAAGCTCCACCAGCCTCAATATCTTTATTAACAAGCTCTTTCATTTCATGTTTTAACCTCACTTCTTTCTTAAAGATCATTAAAATGAGATCTAGACATATGGTTTTCATTTCACACATATCCTCCTAGCTAACCATGGTCATCCATGCTTCTTTCTATGAGAATAAACATTATACGAATGAGAAAGCTAAAGATGTTATGGATTTCTAATTTATATTCATTTTTATCGTATCAAGTAAATAGAAATAATTAAACGGTTAAAATTGTTCTCATTTTATCTTACCTAAAATGAAACAAGTTAACCTCATAAGAACTTTAGTTAACTCTTGAATTGCTTCGTAAATTTTTCGTTGTCTATCTATTGAGGTATGGATACAGCAAATTCTGACACATTTGATTTTCTTTTTTTTTCTTTTTTCTTTTTTTTTTTTTTTTTTTTTCCAGTATCTTTAATCACAATCTCAATCATATGCGTCTTGTTGGAAATGGAATGTTTCTAAGATCTAAGTAGCCAATTAGTATCTTTATCGGTTAATGCTACAAATAGCCAAAAACCCACTAGCTAGCTGATACATAGATTAACTAGATATCTTTTCTAATTTAGAATAGCCGGAAACTAGACATCTAGTTTTCATTTCACACATGTCCTAGCCATGGTCATCCATGTTTGGTTCTATACGAAGGAGCATTATGTGCATGAGTAAGCTAATTAAAGATGTTATTGATTTCCATTTTTTATTCATTTTTGTTGAATCAAGTAAATAGAGAATAATTAGACGGTTACAGTTTGTTCTCATTTCAACTTAGCTAAACTCAAACAAGTTAACTTCATAAGAACTTTAGTTAACTCTTGATTTGCTTTGTAAATTTTTCGTTGTCTATCTGGGTATGGTATACAAATTCCAATACATTTATTTTTATTTTTATTTTTTTTTCACCATCTTCATTCACAATCAAAATCATATATGTCTTGTCGGAATGCTTCTAAGACTTAGGCCGTGGTTTTTTTTTTTCCCAAAAAAGAACATTTTTTGCATTTTTGTTGCGAGCCTGAAGAGAAATAAAATAAGTGCGTTTGTTTTTTCCTCTTATGCTTGCAGGAGAAAAGAGGAAATGAAGAAGTGCGTTTGTCCTTTTTTTCTTATGACTGCAAGCCGAAAAAAAAATGAAATGAGTGAGTTTACTATAGCTACCACTTCTTATTTCATGAAAACTTCAAATACACATCTTCTTTCGCATACATGGTATTATAGATCAGACAAAAAATATCTGAAAAAACAAATAACACCTTAATTAGCCAATTAGAATCTTTATCAGTTAATCCTACAAATAGCCAAAAGCCCACTAATGGATATATAAATTGACTATATGATTTTTTTTTATTTTTTTTTATTTTAGTTTACCATAGCCGAATGCAAATACATGAAAATTAAACTGGCTTTCTTTGCTATTAGTTAATGTATAAGAAGTTAGTTTGCCCATCCAAAAGTAAATTTCTAGCTACGTCGCTAACAACAACCTTCACTCGTTAAGAAGACAAGACTGAATATATTGTTGGATCTTGTAATTGCATAAGTCTTGTACATATGTAAATAACGATAGTTAAAGGACCAATATTGTATGGTAGATAGTTTATAACCGAATAGCGGTTGGTAGTTAAAGTTAGTTATTAGTTAAGTTGGTTATTCTCTGTAAATTAGTGAAAGGTTGTGTCTCTTGGAACACATCTATTCGAACAGTCACGATGGTTCAAATGGCAACCATTGGTGTAGTATAAATAGGAGATACAATGTAACGTTTTAAGTAGTGTCCATAAATACAATGTAAACACTTTTATGTTGTAATTATTATAGAACCATTTCTTTGTCAATCTTGTGAATCTTGTGTCTGATAAAACCTGTGCATTAATATCGATTTATCATATATTATGTCTATGTGCACATGAGAACGAAATTACAAGAAAATCATCGTTGGAAATATACGGCTATCATATCTCTATACAAACTAGAAGAATAGAATTTCATCGATGGTATCATTAAAACTGTCATACCTATATGGGCATATGGATTTGAAATTTGTGTGACCTTTTCTTACAAAAAGGGTGAAACTTGGGTACCTAATGATCTTCCCAAGATTTAATGATATCTTTGTAGGCATGTACATCTAATCAATGAATCTCTGCAATCCATGCTAGTCAAAATTGTTTCCTCGATTGTACGTTGAGGAATCGAAGAAACGAAGTTCTTATGAGGTTGCTAATCAACATAATCCAAAAGCGAAAAAAATATTGTAAAAGAATTAGTGGATGCAAACAAAATATCTAAACCAGTGACTTATTAGGGTTTGAAATGTATTACGAACAAATGATACCACAAGGACAAATCTATAAAAAGTCCATTGTTTCAAAGATTATCTTGTACACTTGTCATGGATCATTTGTTTACTCAGTTTCTCTATGAATAGCATCCAGAATTAAGCAAACGTCCTGAATTGAGCTCAAAATCACATGGTAAGATGTTTACCATCGTTTGTTGCACAATTTAACAATATGTGTGTGGATTTATGAAGGCCTCGGTGATGGTATCATCGTAAAACATAAGATCTTTGTGTGTGCTTTTCTACTTCAGATCAGGAAAGAGGGTTAATTAGTACAAACAAAATAAGTTTATATACAAGATCGGTGAAAGCTCAAAAGTATACAGTACATTTTCCTAATCCACTATATATTGGTCAAGACAATAGAAATAGATGATAGTTAAGTGCAAACTACCATGGTTTTTATCATTCTAAAGTAAACGTTAAGATTATTATTCATCTCATCTTGATATATCTTGGGGGGGGGGAATGAAGTAAATGCCAACCTAAAAAAGAATTGCATAGTATATCTCACAAACAAGTCAGAATAAGCTCCAAGACCTCTCTCACACCAAAAAGCGTATATTGAAGAGTCAAGGAACAAAATTTATTCAGTTAATGCGGATAATCTTGAATCATGGTGCATTGACTTTAACGATCTGGCCTTGTCCTTTGGTAACCTGATAGTAAATTAAGAATCGCAGGCGTCCATGGTGCTGGCATTTTTATGTTTATATCGGAATTTGATTAACTATATTTTCGAAAGTGCATATGACTGGTTACAATTTATCTTAATAGCATCATATGAAGAAAAAAAGTTGTGCCCAAATTCTCATGAAGAACTTCAAAGGATCTGTAATTGACATTTTTAAGTTTTAACCCTGAAGTTTGACTTCTGAATTCTGATTTGGTATCTTCAACATTTTTAGACTAATCTTTGTCCAGATTTTATGCTTCTTTGCATTCTTTGTAAACTACAAGCTAAGCCACAAGCATGCAAAATTGTATAAGGTTTTTAGTTGCTGGATTTTTCAAGTTAAGACACCCATGAATTATATAATTATATCCATCGCTTAGTCTAATTTGTAGTTCGGTAATATATAAATTTGGTATTTCTAATAACAAGCAATTTCTATTCGTTGATCGGATTCTTTTTTGGAATTTTGGTTCATTTACTCGTTCATGTTTCATGAATTAATAAAAATCTTATACGTGTAGCCATGTAGGTGTCATAAGATTATATCAAACTTGATGTCTTAATTATAGAAGTGATACATTCATACCTAAACAAGAACTTTTAGCGCTTACATCTTTAATAGGGAAATGCTTGAATCTTCAAATCGTATTTGACTCTTCAGGGTTTGACATTCCCTATCTTTTCACATGGTCTGAACCGAATGGTGGTAGAAGAGGATAGACTTTGGGAGAATATATTCTAACAATCAGATAGAGATGTAAAATGAGGTTGTAGATGACTAGACCCACATACAAAAAAAACCATAATTGTTTTCTCATCCCTATAAATACAGGTCTGCAAATGTAGATAGTCACAGACAAGAAGAAGTTTGTTACGAGAAGGGTAGGTTCTTACATGAAGAGAAAGAGCTTTTTGTTTAGTAGCCAAGGATGACTTGCCAGCTCCATTACGAGTGATCTTTATATATCTCTCGGTTTTTGGATCGTTTGGTTGGTTTCTGGCAGTCAACCTGGCTATCTTGACAAGCTCTTCTCTTTCATGCTAGAGCTTCTCTTCTTCCCCAGTGATCGACTTGCCAACAATGGATTTTTTGGAAAAGACATGTAAATATTGGTATGCAGGATAAAAGGTTGGCCGGGTTAGCTTAGCTCAAAAGCACACCTTTTGTTTGTACTTTCATATTGTTTTAATACGATTTTGCCTTCAAATTTTGTGATTCAGTTTTACTTAAGAAAGGCTTCTGATTTAATTAGAAATTTAATGAATATATCGTAACATTAAAGTAATCTATTTACCCTAATCTATAGGTTGATTTACACAGTCAGACATTACAAAATCTTCAGGGCATCCACAATATATGTTCTAAATGGAAAATCCAAAAAACAAGGTCATAGTCAAAGTCAAAAATGCTAAGACTATGTGAACATTTTCGTTTTTTGTTTAAACTTTATTCTCTTTCATTTAGATTAAGATAAGAATCAACAGTGCATGATGTATTGATATCTTAACATCGTAATGCTGCACATCTAGCAGAATGTAGTATTATATGAGGTTTATAGGGCCGCGCTTCGCTATGGTAATGAGTTGTAACAATAAAATTAAAAGAACCACCAAAAGCTTATTTCCATTAATCTTGTTCTCCTCTATTGAAGCCCCGCCAGCCTCAATATCTTTATTAAGAAAATAAATCTACGTTTTTTTTTTTTTCAATAATGGAACGCAAATTAATTCCAAAAGAATCTCTGGTCCACAGTTTTCAAACCTAATTTATTGGCTAACATGCACAGTAGTTACGTTTGCTTGTCCATTATCTTTGCAAGGAGTCAATTCACACTTTGTGCTTGTTTTTCATAACTTAGACGATACTATGCCTGTTTATATATGTTGTTCTCATCTTATGCTTTTTATTTAAATTAAAAAATAATTAAAAAAATTAAAAAAACAGACCCCCTCCAAATATTCTCTCCGATTTTATTATTATTATTATTATTATCGTTATTATTATTATTACTATTATTATTCCTTTTCCTCTCAAATTATGTCTTATTTTTATCCAGTACACTTCGCAAAAGGGTTGGCAATGTTACTTAAATTCACTCACTACTACAAAAAAAGGGCATAGAGCCCGGTTGAAAAGGTGCAAAGAGTCCGGTTTTGCATGAGGGCACAAAGGGGGAGGGACTCTATTTGAAAAGCAAATAGAGCCCGGTTTTGAAAACGGGCTCTATTACCTCTTATAGAGCCCGGTTTTATATCAAAGAACATGGCTCTATGTGAACAAAAATAATTAAAAAAAATCCTTCCAGATATGAAATCAAATTTCTTTTGGCAAAATGAACATTGTATTGATTCAGATAAAAGAGATCGACTCATATTACAACTTACTTTCTATTGATACATCGAGATTAATCTTGCGACTGCTCTTGCAACAACACATTGAAAAAGCTACAAGCTAATTGACTACTTGAAGGAAAATGAAAGTGAAAAATACACCATTGCGTTACTGTGAAGTCTTGTTATTATGCATTGCCCTCGAGTAACCTGACCGAAAGATATGGGGTTGATGAAATTGATGACGTCTCAAATCCGTCTTTATATAGTGAAGCACGCCAGATGACAAATACATAATAAGTCTTGACTTTGCCCATCCGAGTACATGCTCTAAACTACAAAAGTAACTGGCGAACACCACATCGGCCACCTGCAGAAACTAAAACAAACTTAATTTACCTTCTGCTCTTTGAATCCATAGTGTATAAAGTATGAACATGTTGGTCATTGCAAACATTACAACCTGAGTGTATATATGACTACATAATATAACGATGATCCCGCAAGAGAACTTATAAGACCCTGTAGGATACAAATCACATATTTATCTGTAAGCTTCTACAATACTATAGATCATCTAACCTTATTATGCAACTTGTAAATAAAACATATAACATAAGAACACTTAAACTCCTATTAGATTGTTCAAGCACACATCAGTTACAAGATAGAAAAATTAATATCATTCCACTCAAGTTTATGCATATCACCGGTTTTGAGAAAGAAAACATGGCTTTAAAGTTTTTCAACATAGAGTCCGGTTTTATAAAAGAAAACATGGCTCTATAGCCTTTTTAATAACACGGAATCCTTTTAGAGCCTATTTTTCACTAAAACCGAGCTCTATTAAGGGGGCTCTATTTCAAAATCTGTAGTAGTGACTACACTTGACTTACACAGAATGATCCAAATCACATTAGGTTGTATAGTTGATGCATACGAGATTTTTCTTACAAATACTTACAATTAAACGTTGTCATTTAATTCATATCAAGCATTGCTATGGATTTAAACAGATTACATTAGATTATATGTTATTCCGTTATACACCATATACACAATAATAGAGTTCTAACAAAATTTAATGACAATTTCTTTGCGACGAGTTACAGAGGCAAAGATGGACAAGCAGCTAGTATAGCTCCAAAAAAACTGATGATCGTATTTCGTAAATAATGAAGTTAACAAAAACGGAAAAAAGAGAACGTTTATTAGTCTTGATTGAGGTGGAAGGAATGAAGTTTGTGATACACAAAAAAACAAGTTACAGTGACTAGATGAAGACATTCCCACAATGTTTCTAATAAGTGTAAAAGTTTTTTTATTTTTTTTTTGGTAAAGGGCCTTCCACCCGGAAAATAATATTACTCCTAATAAAACAGTTAAGTACAAATTATACAAACCAAACATAAACCTTAACAAAAACCGATTCTCTCATGTGGCGACCAAAACCCTAACTTTTTTTTAATCGCTTTTCATCTTTTTCTACATTAATTCTTGTGTTTCCTGCTTCGATTTGTTCTTGTTACTGATTAGTATTCGTACTTTTTTGGTTCTCGATCATATTTGTTGTGTGTTACACTTGGTTATTGTGGATTCGATTTGTTAGGGTTTCGCGAGTTTCTTTCCTGGTATTATATAGTTGATTTGATCACTCATTATTACTTATCTACATACTTGATCGACTGCTTATGATGGTTGGAGGTTAGAGTTTCTGTGCGTTATTGCTATAAACCCTAATCTTTGCGATTAGGGTTTTCTTTTATTAAATTGGTTGTGCATGGTTACTGGTTGTA
>LBNU01024442.1:0-17568 GCA_014162995.1 Artemisia annua | reverse complement strand
TAGAATGTTCGCCTTGTGCGAATAATAAGTTATCCTGGCTTTCTACTTGTCCTCTCTTTCGGAGTTTAATCCTTTCCTCGAATGCCTTAAGTTTTCCAGTGATCTCATCTAAGGTGATATCGTTTAGATCACTTGTTTGTTCTATGGATGCTACTATCTGAATGAATCTATCTGGTGTGGAGTCTAATAGTTTTCGTACTAAAAGTGATTCATCCATGGTTTTTCCTAATTCTTTTGCCTTCGTGGCATAACCATTTAGTTTACTTGTAAATGCATCCACCCTTTCATCCTCCTTCATTTGAAGGGCATTAAAACTAATCATCAATGATTGTAACCGTGCCTGTTGCACTCTATTTTCTCCAACGTGTCTTTTCCTTAATGATTCCCATAAATCTTTTGCAGTTTTACAACTTGCTACTTGTAATATCACATCTTCAGTCAATGCCTGATATAGGAGGGCAATAGTTGCCTTATCCTTCTTATCATCTAATTGTACGTTTTCCTTAGGTTCTATAGTCTCCCATAAACCATGTGCCTCTAATATGACCTTAATTTGTATTGCCCAAACAGTGTAGTTTGTGGTTTTAAGTTTAGGGCATTGATATTGAGCAATCGGTGTTACGGGTTTCACTATATTGGTGTTATTGGTATCCGTATCGTCACCGGGCATCTTGAATGTGTTTATAATCTTCACTTTCTAATTCGTATGGGAATTCTAACCAATATGGTATATCTTACTACTACGGGAACAGAAATAGTTTTCCGGGAATCCTAGTAATACGGGATCAATGAATAGTTCTCGGGATTTCCTAATAACTATCTAATATAAGATTGAAATCCGAGTAATAAAATTTGTGACCTCGTTTGTGTTCCCACTTGTGTATTGATAACTTGAGTTTTTACCAATCACGTTTCTTTCTTTCCTTGTTTCCAAATGATCCGGTTGTGTATGTTGTCGTTGATTCAATATACCAACCAAACTTCATGTTGCTTCTTTCTCTTCCTCGACTTGGTTCCAACTTTGTGCCCTAGACCCCTTTTTTTTGTCTCGGCTAGTATCTCCAAAACACCCTACGTGTTGTTTTGGCCACAATCAAAAATTAATTTGTTGTTGTTTCGTTCTTGTCCAAGTCGTTGCCCAAAAATACCCCACGGTATTTTACCCAAAAGCAATTCGATTTACTTTTCCTTTTAATACTTTCGGTACTAAATCCCACGACTAAACAATGGTTTTGCTTGTCGTTCGCTGCTATTGCTTGTTTCCTTGATCAACGTCGTACCACAATACCACTAAATCTTTCAAATCCACACCGTGTTCCATGTTCCTCAACAACCCTCAATACCCGTCGGTATTCAAACTATAACGAGTGATCAGCCCGTCCGTGTTCCTTTTGTTGTTGTTTCTGTATTGCTAACGTTCCTACACAACAATCCTTGATTGTTTGTTCCTTCTTTCTTTCTCGGTATACCCTAATCACCACAAGCAATGCCTTTTTTGTTTTGTGTATCTCGTTATTATACACAAACAATTCTGACGTCCTTCTGTTCTTCCTCCTTGTTGCGTTTGTATGGCAACAGGTTTTGTTCTTCTCCTTGTTTTGTTGTCGTGTATAAATACCAACAAAACTCTCCAACAAATTTGTTTTTTTCTTTTCTTCTCTTCTTGTTTCTGTTGTTGCGTATGTGATCACAACAAAGAACAGGCCACCACTACGTTTGATGTCCTCGCGTTTGCAAATTCAACACAAGATAGGTTGCGTATAACCTTCTGTGTTCCTAAGTTATCTTAGGCAGCGTATACTAGTATGTACGTTGCGTGTTTGGTTCTGAAACTCGAATGTTACAGCGTGTTCTTTTGGTTTTTGTTCTTTTGTCTCGTTAACAATGGGTTCTGGGTTTTGGATGTTTGTAACGAGGGGTGTAACAAGGCTCTGATACCAATTGTTGTCCCAAATGTGTTCGTGTATATGTGAGTCGAAACGGAAATTTGCAAACAATGATAAAACAAAGATAACTTTTATTATTTCGTCTAACTATTTTAACGTTACAGGATATTAAGTACTTATACTAAACGAATAGGTGTCTCCCAACCATCGTAACTATTCGAATGGTGGTGACCCTTGGTCCTTGAATCTGTTCGACAAGGCATGAACCAAAAGTCATGTCCTTTCGAAAATACAGAAATAACTATATTAACTAACATAACCGAATTTCGGTTATTATGTTTCTAATCTACACGTTTGGTCCTTCATGTTTTCTAATAAAGCAATATCGAGATTAAACTTTGGTTTACATTTATCAGCGGCATGGAGAACTAGGCTGCCGGTAACTTTCCAGGAGTTGGAGTCAAATATGTTTTTGGTCCAACTTGGCCATGATGTCGATTTAAGAAGGGTATTGGAAGATGGCCCGTGGTCGTTTGAGAGGAATTTAGTTGTGCTCAAGTTGATTGAGAATGATGAGCAGCCTACTGAGACAGACATGACGAAAGTTCCATTTTGGGTCCGTCTAATCAATATGCCTCTAGGTAGACGGGATGAATCATCGGTTCGTCGAGTTGCAGCTAAGATAGGTGATGTTTTGGAGGTTGATGATGCTTATTTCACCAAAGGGAGCAAGCACATTAGAGTAAAGGTAATTATAAATATTATGAATCCTTTGTGTAGATTTGTTAATGTTCCTAATTGTCAGAATACTAAGGTTCGGGTTAACATTCAGTATGAGCGATTGCCAAATTTTTGCTATTGGTGCGGTCTACTTGGTCATACTGAGAAAGAATGCCTAACAAAGCCCTTTGAAATTAATGGGAAGACATTCAAAGATTGGCCATTTCATGAAAACCTTCGGGCTTCCAACTCAAGGGATAGTGTCAGTTTAAGTGTAGCTTCACCCCTAACTCATCCCGCTTTTAATAACTTCCAACAAACAAGTAAAATAGTTATAGAATGAAAAGAAAAAGGGCTATCTGTATGTGTGGATGAAGGTAAATCAATGGATGTTAATAATATGGAAGTGAATGGTGCGTTAGTTGTAAGGGGGTTATAGGAAGATCCAGGTCATGAAAGGGGGGAGCTGGTTACGCATTCTTTAAAGGGAATAATTAAAAGTCATAGTAACACGACAGCTAATCAGAGGTTATTAATTCAAGATAACATCTTTAATGAGTCTCAAATTAATGAGAGTAGTAACCAGGATTTGGATGAAAGGAAATGTTTATCTGGTGGAACTTCAAATTACTGTCCAACATCCACGTTGAAGATCACAGGCCAAAAAGAGCCAAAAAATAGTATGGGGTCTGGTATAGAGCTTGATATGGGAAGAAAAATAGAACCTCATTTGAGAGGGTCAACTAAAGCTCAACAAGATTTGGAGAATACTAATTTGCCGAAGTTATGGAAAAGGCGTACACGGGAGGAAACAAATACTAAGACAACAACCGGTACAAACAGTATAAGTATTGCAGGTAAGAGATCACTGGAGGAGCTAGATGATGGGGATCAAATGGATGTGGATTTTGTTAAGAAGCCAAGAGAAGTCGGAGAACATATTTCAACAACGGCGAGTGCTGCGGCGCAGCACCGCCGAGGCCAATGAGTATCTTAAGCTGGAACGTCCAGGGATTGGGCAACCCGTGGACTGTTCAACACATACGCTCTTTGGTTAAAGAGCTTAGCCCATCTATCATATTTCTTATGGAAACCCGGCTTCATGGTAGCGAGGTAACGGGTTTTAGATATATTTTTCCGCAATATAATCTACTGGTTGTTGATTCTATTAGAAGAGCAGGTGGTTTGCTTCTTTTCTGGAAAAAGGAGTACGATTTAAATATTAAAAGTTTCTCACAAAACCATATAGATTTTGTTGTAAAAGAAGATGGTAATTTTTGGAGGGGAACTGGAATTTATGGATGGCCTAGGCGACAAGAAAAGCATCGAACATGGGCATTACTACGTTCATTGAGGACTAATCAGGAACAAGCTTGGGTTTGCTTTGGCGATTTTAATGAAATTATGTATGCGTTTGAAAAGGAAGGGCAAAGAGGAAGCAATAACACAGAGATGTCGGCTTTTCGTGAGGCTTGTAGTTTCTGCAACTTGGAGGATAGGAGTGCTATGGGGGTTAAACTTACATGGAGCAACGGCCGAAGAGGCAATGAAAATGTAAGAAAAAGACTTGACAGGTTTTTAACAAACTCACATTGGTTTGACTTGTACCCAGATGCGTCTTTTGAGAACTTACCAAGGATTGCATCTGATCATTCCCCAATAATTTGTCGTTTATCTCCAATGGTGAAGAAAAAAAACAGAATGTTCCGTTTTGAAAGCATGTGGTTACGTGATAAGAGTATCCACGGTGTGGTTAGAGATGGTTGGGCGTATGGTCTGGCTGCTGGTATGCAACATGATCCGTGTGGTATTGTGAGTGAATGTGCTAACAGGTTGTCTGATTGGAACAAAAGGAGCTTTGGTCATGTGCAACGGTCGATTAAATCAAAACAGAGAAGTCTTCAAACATTGCAGAGTCGCTTTGATGGGTCGACACGTGCAGAACAACAAGCCTTAAGAGAACAAATTAAAGAGCTCCTTACACGTGAAGAGTTGATGTGGAAACAACGTAGTCGAATTGAGTGGCTACGTGAGGGTGACAAGAATACACGTTTTTTCCACACTCGTGCAAGCAATCGACAGAGACGAAATAGTATTTTGAGACTAAAGGGCCCGGATGGAAGGTGGGTTGAGGAGCATAATGAAGTGTGCAAGTTGGTGTCATCCTATTTTTCTGACCTTTTCTCAAGCTCGTCACCACAAGGTTGTGAATCTGTTGTGAGGGATATTGACCGAAGATTGACAGAAAATGAAAGACAAGCACTCGAGAGGCCTGTTACATCATCAGAGGTTTATGAGGCACTAATGCAAATGGACCCGTCTAAGGCTCCAGGACCTGATGGAATGACAGCGTTGTTTTATCAAAAATTTTGGTGTATTACGGGTAATACTATAGTCAATATNATTTTTCTGACCTTTTCTCAAGCTCGTCACCACAAGGTTGTGAATCTGTTGTGAGGGATATTGACCGAAGATTGACAGAAAATGAAAGACAAGCACTCGAGAGGCCTGTTACATCATCAGAGGTTTATGAGGCACTAATGCAAATGGACCCGTCTAAGGCTCCAGGACCTGATGGAATGACAGCGTTGTTTTATCAAAAATTTTGGTGTATTACGGGTAATACTATAGTCAATATGGTGTCTGTTTTTTTAGTCAGGAGTGTTACCTCGTAACATTAATAAAACTCTTGTAACATTGATCCCTAAGGTTTCAAAACCAGAGTCTCTTAAAGACTTACGTCCCATTAGCTTGTGTAATGTACTTTATAAAATTATTTCCAAGGTTCTGGTTAATCGAATAAAACCAATTTTGCCAAACATAATTCAAGAAAACCAATCGGCTTTTGTTTCAGATCGAGTGATCACTGATAATGCAATAGTAGCTTTTGAGGTTTTCCATTGGCTTAAGAATAAAAAGGATGGCAGAAAAGGAGCTTTAGCATTAAAGGTCGATATGAGCAAGGCTTATGATAGAGTTGAATGGCCCTTTATTCGAGCTGTTCTTAACAAATTTGGCTTCCCGTCTCATTTTTCCAACTTGATTATGGCATGTGTTTCTTCGGTTTCCTTTTCTTTTAATATTAACGGGCAAGTTTCAGGTCATGTGACCCCAACTAGAGGTCTTCGCCAAGGAGACCCCATATCGCCCTATATTTTTGTTATGTGTGCAGAAGTGCTATCATCTATGATAAGGAAATCTATTACGGAAGGTCATATACATGGAGTTAAAGTTTGTCGGGGGGCGCCACAAATATCTCATCTCTTCTTTGCTAATGACAGCATCTTTTTTACAAGATCTTCAGTAGAGGAAAGCTGTAGGTTGAAAAGCATTCTCACAAGATATTGCCAAGCTTCTGGACAGGTAATTAATTACGAAAAATCCGAAATTTCCTTTAGTGCCAATGCTGATACCCAGGTTCGAGCTCGTATAATTGAATGCTTCAATGTTCGTGAAGTGCTTCATCAGAATAAATACTTGGGATTGCCTTCGGTTATTGGGAGATCTAAAAAGGTAGTTTTTCAAGCTATTCTGGATAAAATAAAAAAGAAACTTGGTGGATGGAAGGAGAAAACTTTATCGATTGCGGGGAAAGAGGTTCTTATTAAGTCGGTAGCGCAAGCGATGCCTATGTACATTATGAATATCTTTTTACTTCCAGGCAACTTAATTGATGACATTCACAAGGCTCTTAACGCATACTGGTGGGGTGACGGGGTTAAACAAAACCCAATTCGGTGGTGTACGTGGGAAAAGATGTGCGTCTCAAAGTTTCGAGGAGGTCTTGGATTCCGTCACTTGGGACTGTTTAATAAGTCTCTTCTCGCAAAGCAAGTTTGGCGGCTGATCACATCCCCAACAACTTTGGCAGCTAGAACTCTTAAGGCCCGTTATTTCCCAAGAACGAGCTTCTTTGATGCCAAGATTGGATATCGACCAAGCTATATCTGGCGTAGTTTTCTTTCGGTTAAAGATATTGTTCGGAAAGGATGTAAGTGGAATATTGGTGACGGTCGCAGTGTGAATGTATGGAATGATTTTTGGCTCGATGATTACAGAAGTTTGGGTCCAAAACCGAATAATTGTGATGTTGATCAGGTTCGTGATTTATTAAATACTGAAGGTGATGGTTGGAATCATGAGCTTATGTATTCATTATTTCCGCATAATATTGCAAGCAAGATTGGATGTTGTTTTATAAGCAAATCAAGGAATGATATTCTCTATTGGCATAATAATCCAGGAGGGCGCTTTTCATGCAAATCTGCTTATCTTTTGGCACTTGAAGCGGATGAAGACATGGTCCGCACTACTACTATCTCTAATAGCTTGATTGACTTTTGGCGTGTGGTTTGGAAAGCGAGAGTCCCAAGTAAGGTCAAATTATTTATGTGGCGAGCCTGGAATAATTATGTGCCTACGATTGACAACCTAAAATCTCGTGGTTTGAATCCAACATCTTCTTGTACTCATTGTGGCCAGACATCAGAAAACTTAGTACATGTTTTGTTCAAATGCTCAGTTGCAAAGGATGTATGGAACCGTTGTAATTTCGGCTGTTTTTATGATACACAAGGGGCCATCACATTTCAAGATTTTTGTCAGGTAATTCTTGAGAAATTTCTAGCCGAATGGGAGACATTCATGATGATATTGTGGGGATTGTGGACGAGAAGAAACAGACATTTTCATGGCCAATTGAATGGTAGGGAGGGGAACGTGGAAGTTATAGCGAAATCGGTTTTATCAGACTATCATAAGGCAAATCAAAGAGAAAATATTAGCGGTAACAGTGGGGTACATAATATTCATGCAGGTATGTGGTTAAGGCCAGACGTCGAGCACATAAAAATTAACTGTGACGCTGCGTGGCAAAAAGAGTCTGGAAAGGCGGGTTTAGGCTTTGTAGCCCGTAACTACAAGGGTGAGGTCTTATTCTCAGGTGGTCGGTCGGAATGTTATGCAAGTTCTCCCCTGGAAGCCGAAGCAAAAGCCGTTCATTGGGCTATGACACGTGTAATCTGTAAGGGGTACTCTCATGTTATATTCGAGACAAACTCGTTGTGTCTAGTTAAGGCACTTCAAAATAAAGTCACCCTTTTACAAATTGCAAGTCTTTTTTCAGAAATTTTATCCAAGTTGATGGCTTTCAACGTCTGTAATTGGTCTTTTGTTAAAAGGGAAGGAAATAGGTTAGCTCATAGTATAGCTTCTTTAGCGTTGAGTTGCTCTCATAAGTTTACGTTAGACGGTAGTGTTCCGAGCTGTGCAAGTGTATGGATGTCTAATGATGTAACCTTNATAAAAAGTTGTTACCAATTGTATGGTTTGATAGAGAACTTTATACGGTATGTTGTTAAGTGTGCTTATATTGACATATAGTATTATTTATGAATAAGTGGTGTATGACTCCAAAGGGAAATTGATTAAAAGGAACTGATTAGGTCTACCAGTTACACGTTATATCATTTTCTTTTCGAGTTTATCTTTAATCATAGGACTGAGACATGGCCAATTCTGGCTGGGCTTCCCAAGTTCCGCCTGCAGTTTTTTTTCTTCCACTTTTGAAAAACTAATCATTTTATTTGTGTGTGTTTTGCTTGCGAAAAACTGAAATATCCAACCACCACAACTCTCCATGGCCAAAGGTAACATCTTTTCGTATTAGTATTAAATCAGTTATATTTGTTGGGTGCAAACCCAATATCACATCGAAGAAAGAAGTAAACAAATGTCTGCATATAAGCTTGATGGGCAACGCCATCTATTGCCAATTGGTTTTAGATTGGTAATCCCATGTGGGCTTATATGTTGCGCATTGGGCTCAGTAGCGATTCCTAACAATATTAGACCCTAATTACATGTACAACTGAGTATTTATTTTTCTTCAGGTCAACAGATTTTTGTTAGTTGGTCATGGTGGTTTGACATTTAGGGGGTGTGTAATGAATTTATATAAGCCAAAAAGTTTCAACATAAGCCACAAAAAGTGAGCTTATGAAACATAAGCCCAAAACCAAATAAGTCATAAGCAGACTATATAAGCCAAAACAAACAACCCCTTATGGTTCAATGACTAACATATACTCCCTCCGTCCCAAAATAGTCCATTTTGCTATATTTTGTTGTCCCAAAATTAATGTCCATTTTCACTTTCAACCAATCAAAATGTTTCTAAGTGGGTGGGAATGAATTTTTATTGGTTAATATTGTAAGGGGTCCACTTTTCTTAAACTTTGTAAAATATGGAAGTGGACATATAATTTGGGACGGAGGGAGTATGTTCTATTTATTCGGTAATCTACTTTATTATATGTAAGTGTATGTTTAAGATTGTTTCCTATACCTAACTTGATGTTAGCATTATTTAGCTTGTGAATGTGCCTAATGATTTGAATTGATCAGAAATTTAGCCTTCCATGTATTTGATCTAGATAATTAACTTGTGTATGCCTAATATATAGTAAGGAAATACGCAAGCCACATGCCGAATTTTGATTGCATAACGTATATAATTAGGTATGTTTTAGGCATGTCAATTACTACTTGATTGTATGAGGGAAATTTTAGCACAATGAATGATAAACTGTTAACAAAGACGGAGTCAAAAACAAAATCAATTGTGGTACATATGCCTTTGCAGATAAAAAAAGGCTTGCTACTTGTTAACAAAAGATGACACAAACTAAAGCAAATTTTGTTGCTTTAAATAATACAGTAACAAGCAATACATTTTCTCCAAAAGGTGAAGAACGGTGGGATCACCCTAGTCCCATGTATCGTAAGGATGCCAACCGGACCCTCCCCCAAGGACCCGGCCCCAGGCAATGAGCACCTGTCCAGTGAATGTACTTATCAGGAGGTGTGCTTTGAACCCTGGCCATTTTCTCCAATAGGCCCCTCGTTGACCAGTCAATAAATACATTGGTCCTCATGTTCTCATGTTCTCTTTTTAAATAATACAGTAACAAGCAATACATTGGTCCTCATGTTCTCTTTTTACTATTTTGTTAACCGCGTGCACCTTCAAGACAAGCTTCATGAAATCAAGGAAGATAATGAAATGGATCTCTCTGATTTATCAACCACTCACACGTCAAATACACATAAAAGACTTTCACAAAAAAAGGGAAATTTTACAAAAAAGGGAAATTTGTAAGAAGAAAAACTTAGTGATGCTTCAACGAACCATTGACACAAAGTTAGATGAGTTTAAGTGTATGTTTAAGTCTATCTGTGATCAAATGATATCAACACTTGATGCTGCTACCTATGCAAGAGGTCACTAAGGAACTTCTAAATATGGGGATATCTCAAATGGATGTGAAAGGCTGTGGAAATTTACTACCATGATCCAACTAAAGTAAAGGTTCTGCTTACTTTGCCAATTTGTAAGTCATATGAGAATATCCTATGTTCTTGGTTTCTTGTATCCTCAAAGCTAGTCCATGTGTCATGTCGTAGAATGTCTTTTGTGTCCGTAACCATGGTTGTGCTAATTATGTATTCTTGTGTTTTTGCAGATGCGGTAATTACTCCTGATAATTAGATAGATTCGTTCAACATTTATACATACGATTTTAAAAGCTATAACCAGTAATCAAATATTTGATTTTCACCCATAATGGATAACAGTACATTTTGGAGCACCAAAATCAATCATCTCAATAAGTCTTACAGATAACTAACTTTAACTTCAACTTTTGCTAGGTTTTCACAATTCTCCAAATAATGCCACGGTCACTTGCCATTTGGTTATCGAATACGTACGATGTAGAATACTTTGCTAGTAAACTTAAAAAGTCTGGCTTTACTGGTGTGACTATGATAAGACCTTCGCTGAATACTACTGACAGCAGAATTGCAAGAAGAAGAAAAAAAGATAAACAAGACAGTAATAACCTTACAATTCGAGACGTTGGAAAAACATGCATGCCATAAAATAACAGCCATAATCCCGTTTAAATTATGATTGATCCCAATAAAACAATAAAACTTTCAAAATTAGTAAATTGCTGTAACGAGTAAAATAATTGAATTACTAAGGACTCTTTCAATTATCAATTCAACGTGTACTTGTTTTTGGGTCGCCTATCATACACACTTCTTTACAGGGTCTTACTAATACCACCCACCCAAACAGCCAACTTGTCCTCACACTTCTTTACAGGGTCGTACTAATAATACCACCCACCCAAACAGCCAATTTCTCCTCAAGGTGGAACTCAGGAAATTGCTTCCGAATACTAGAAAATGACTCCCATGTAGCTTTGTAGTTCTTCCACTTAATTAATACCTCACGTGTTGCTGGATTTTGCAAATCTCCTGATCTCACCCCTTTGAGTCGCTCCGGTGTCAACATTACAGCCATGTCTTCGGTTAGAACTACAGGTGTGCTTGGATATGCTGTATCAGCAGTTGTCGCCCTTTTTAATTGCGATACATGAAACAGGGGACGTATGTTTGGTGCATTGGGTACTTTCAGCTCATAACCCACCTTCCCAACCCGTTTGATTATCCGATAAGGTCCATAAAAATTGGGAGCCAAGTTTTTATTTGGCCTTCGAGCCACCGTTTGTTGCCTGTAACGGTAAAGTTTAAGGAACACCAAATCTCCTACCTTAAAGTCAATATCATATTGAGGTTTATCCGCCATGGATTTAGCTGGCACTTTGGAGGAGGGACATAAATCCGGATCCCCTTTCAATGTTATTTTACCACTATCACTAACAAACGTCATTGTAAAAAGCTGCCAGTTCGCCATAACGTCACCTAATGTTTTCAGCCATTTAATTCCCAGAATCACTTCATAATTACGTGTATTACTCATCTTAAGCTGCAAGAAATCTTCCACCACCTGCAACTCTGGAAACGAAATAACGACCCCCTTACAAATTCCTTGATTGTAGACCGTTCCTCCATTCGATAAACTTAAACTAAAAGTAGGAGTGTCCTTAACCGTAATTCCCAATCTTTCCACTAAATGAGCTGAGATAAAATTGTTTGATGCCCCACAATCTATTAGCACCACAATCTCTTCTCCGCCAAGTATTCCCTTCAATCTCATTGTAGGATTATTAGTATGACTTGCCACTGAGCTAAGAGACACCTTGGCTATGTCAGCGAAGCTCTCTTTGTCTACCAACAGAACTTGCAAAGTAGGAGTCGCACACCTATGCCCAGGTGTAAGCTTTTGGTCACATATGAGACACAGGCCCTTGGACCCTTTCTCTGCTAATTCTGCTTTTGTTAATCGTTTAAGCTGCTTTTCTTTTTCTGATCTTGCCAAACTTTTACTTTCTGTGGAAGCTGTAGATACTAAGGTACCGGTGGAACCGGAACCACTATGGGAAACCGCCAAGCCTGTTAGTGTACCCGTTGAGCGATAAGACTGTCCCCCAAAAGTAATACGATCGTAGGTCCTGTTGTCTTGTTGCTTTTGCTCCTCTGCTGTATTATTACAATGCTTGAACAATTCATCTAGCTCTGCAATCTTAGTCATTGTGTTGAAGAATTCCCAGTCGTTTCAGTAAATCGAATTATACCATTCCATAAAAGAGCGGCCCTAATCCCCTATAAATATTAATTGATCACATAAAACTTGCAAAATAAGTAATGTACTAGAATAAGGAAACTAAGATCTCCTGCAACTTTTTTCAGTTACAAATTCCACCCTC
This sequence comes from Artemisia annua, assembly GCA_014162995.1. Classification (NCBI taxonomy): domain Eukaryota; kingdom Viridiplantae; phylum Streptophyta; class Magnoliopsida; order Asterales; family Asteraceae; genus Artemisia; species Artemisia annua. The sequence continues at coordinate 5,285 of LBNU01024442.1, read as the reverse complement.
TGAACTTGTTCTTTTTGTCGCTTGTGATACACACTTCTGTTCACTGCAATTTTAGTACCATGATACAGTGATAAACTGTTGTTAGATACAATTGTTATTAGAAGAAAATCTACAAACCGGTTTCTAGAGCGGAACCACGGATCAAGAACTACTCCAATAAGACTTCGACAAAGGGTTATGATCCCTTAATTAAGACTTTGACAAAGGGTAAACGAGAGGAAGAAAAGAAGATACAAATAAACCTCTTCCCCTCATCTCTATTTATAGAGAATGAGGGGTAGAAACCTAATCCTTGGTGAACAAGGAGTCTATAATTGAGGAGGTTAGGAAACTTCCTAATAAATAACTAACCTCCTTAAGTTTGAGCTAAACTACAACTAACCCCCTAAACTTATATCCTAACTATCATACACTAATATTTTTTAACTGTTAACAAACATTGGATTCAAAATAATAATAATAATAATAATAATAATGATAATAATAATAATAATAATAATAATAATAATAATAATAATAATAATAATAAAACTTGGATGTGTGCTCTATTCCTGGGACGAAGGGAAGGATGTGTGTGTTGATCTGACGGGGTCGTCTCCCTTCACGCAAACCGGCATGATTGACTTGTACCAGGTCGCGTGGTGATTGATGCCGCAAATCGCAAGCGTGTCAAGTATGGAGCTAAATGTGCGAACATGGGATATGGGTTTATCCCTTTCTCATTTTCCTCTTTGGGAGAACTTGAGACAGATGTGGTGGCCTTACTTAAGCGGATCCAGAAGTTCTCTATAACTCAAGACATTGGGGCGCGTGTTGCACCTCGTATTTTCAGTAGGATTAGTTTTGCTATTGCTAAAGGTGTGGGGCTCAGATAGTTTCGAGACTCCCCACTAATTTCTTGTAATCCTATTGTTTTGTTTCTAATGAAAGTGATGTTATAATAATAATAATAATTTGAGCTAAGACAGCCGTTGGGTATGCAGCGGAAGCTCTCTTTGCTACCAACAGAACTGCAAAAGTAGGAGTCCACACCTAGCCCAGGGTGTAAGCTTTTTGGCTCACATATGAGGACACAGGCCCTTGGACCTTCTCTGCGAATTCTGCTTTGTAATTCGGTTTAAAGCTGCTTTCTTTTCTGATCTTGCCAAACTTTTACTTTCCTGTGGAAACGCTGTAGATACAAGGTACCTGGTGGAACCGGAACCACCATGGGAAACCGCCAAGCCTGTTGTGTACCAGTGAGCGTAAGACTGCCCCAAAAGTAATACAATCGTAAGGTCCTGTTGTCTTGATGCTTTTGCTCCTCTGGCTGTATTATTACACTGCTTGAACATTCTTCTTGCCTGCTGCTCTGCAATCTTAGTCATTGTGTTGAAGAATTCCCAATCGTTTCAGTAAATCGAATTATACCATGCCATAAAAGAGCGGCCCTAATCCCCTATAAATATTAATTGATCACATAAAACTTGCAAAATAAGTAATGTACTAGAATAAGGAAACTAAGATCGGTTCCTGCAACTTTTTTCAGTTACAAATTCCACCCTCTGAACTTGTTCTTTTTGTCGCTTGTGATACACACTTCTGTTCAATGCAATTTTAGTACCATGATACAGTGATAAACTGTTGTTAGATACAATTGTTATTGGAAGAAAATCTACAAACCAGTTTCTAGAGCGGCACCACGGATAAAGAACTACTCCAATAAGACTTCGACAAAGGGTTATGATCCCTTAATTAAGACTTCGACAAAGGGTTTGAGTATCGAGTGACACTCAAACGTTTATTAAAAGAGAGGAAGAAAAGAAGATACAAATAAACCTCTTCCCCTCATCTCTATTTATAGAGAATGAGGGGTAGAAACCAATCCTTGGTGAACAAGGAGTTTATAATTGAGGTTAGGAAACTTCCTAATAAATGACTAACCTCCTTAAGTTTGAGCTAAACTACAACTAACCCCCTAAACTTATATCCTAACTATCATACACTAATATTTTTTAACTGTTAACAAACATTGGATTCAAAATAATAATAATAATAGTAATAATAATAATAATAATAATAATAATAATAATAATAATAATAATAATAATAATAATAATAATAATAATAATAATAATAATAATAATAATAATGGAGATCGATCAAAATGGCTCGTTCCTTAATGATAAAAGCCGACACAAACTAAAACAGCGTTCGTTGCCTCAATAACACCATGCATGATGTTGGTCAACCACTCACACATCAAAGAAACGGAAAAAACTCTCACCGAGAAGGAGAAGGAAAAGTTGTCACAAGAAGAAATTTTTGGTGATGCTTCGTTGAACTATTGACACAATTTAGATGACTTTATTTGCATGTGCAAGTCTATTTATGACCAAATGACATCAAAACTTGCTGCTGAACAAATGCTTTGACTGCAGGGGCTCAATCTGAAGCTTTAACCCATAAGAAGATGCAAGATGTCATTAAGGAACTTCTTCATATTGGTATATCCGAAATGAATACTAGCAAGAATGTTGAAATATGTTACCGAAAGTCCGCAGTCCAACTAAAGTTAAGGTTTTGTTTACTTTGCATGCCAAGTCCTATGAGAAGTTCCCATGCTCTTAGTTTCTTGTATCGTAAAAGCTAGGCCATGAGTCATGTCGAAGAATATCTTTTGTGTTGTCATACATAAGCTTAGCATTTGGTCTGCGTTAGGTCGTTTCTTAGCGTTAAGGATTCTGTAAACAGTTTTAGCTTGGCATTAGGTTGTTTTTCATATGGCTCTCTTAGGATATTCGTATGATCATCATCTTTTTAAGTGATTATGATATAGGCGACAGTAATACTTGATAAGCTTTGAACAGCATGCTTGTGCTAATTATGATTTTTTTTAATTTGCTAATGCTGATTATTTAATAGTTTCGATGGCATTTATACCTACAATTCTATAAAAGTATTTAACGACTCCAGAAGACATTAGTAATTAAATCTTTTTATACTGCCCCATAATGGAAAACAGAACAATTTGGTGCAACAAAATCTTTAATCTCACTAATCACAAAATAAAACAATCATAAGAAGATCCAGAACTCGATCAGCAGATGATGAACGCACCAACGAACTAATATACTTTCGTGAACTAATGATTAATATTAGGCTGAAGAATTTGGTCCTGGGTAGCTACAATCCTCCTTTCACCTTCAACCATTTTAGCTTTTCCTGTGCTTCCTTTCTTGATTAATGTTCCAAAAGCTTCTGTTAACTTTCTTTTGTACAAGGTGCTTCCTTTCTTGATTAAATGTCCAAAAGCTTCTTTTATCGTTTGTTTGTATAGAATTAGTCCCTGAAAACAATACTAATCAAACCATGTGTATGTAATAAAAAAGATTAAAACTTAAGATGAAGAAGGAATTTCTAAATATTTTTCTTATAGAGATACAAGAAACAGGGGAAGCACGTTTGGTGCCTTAGGTAGTTGCAGCGCATATCCCGCCTTCCCAACCCGATTGATAATCTGATAAGGTCCATAAAACTTGCGAGTCAATTTTTTAATTATTTGACCAGGTCCATAAAACTTGGGAGCCAACTTTTTATTTCACCCTTGAGCCATTGTTTTACCACTCAATTTTATTTTTACAGTATCAGTACCAAACGTCATTGTAAGAAGCTTCCAGTTCACAATAACGTCACCTAATGTTTTCAGCCATTGAATTCCCAGAATTACCTCTTGATTACATGTATTACCCATCTTAAAGTGCTTGAAATCTTCCACCACCTGCAACTCTGGAAAGGAAATTATGACCCCCTTACAAATNCTACCCATCTTAACATGCTCGAAATCTTCCACCACCTGCAACTCTGGAAACGAAATTATGACCCCCTTACAAATGCCTTGATTGCGGACAATTTCTCCATTCGCTAAAATCGAACTAAAAGGAGCAGTGTCCGTAACCTGAATTCCCAATTTTTTCACTAAATGAGCTGAGATAATATTGCTTGATGCCCCACTATCTATAAGCATTACAATCTCTTTCCCACCAAGTAATCCCCGCAATCTCATTGTATGATTATTAGTAAAACCTGCCACTGAGCTAAGAGACACCTTGGCCATGTCAGCGAAGTTCTATTTGTCTACAAACAGAACTTGCAAAGTACGACTCACACACCTATGCCCAGTTGTAAACTTTTGGTCACATGTGAGACACAGGCCTTTGGACCTTTTGTCTGCTAATTTTGCTTTCGTTAAGTGTTTAAACTGCTTTTGAATTGATGATCCTGCCAAACTTTCCCCTTCTGTTAAAGCTGTAGATACCAAGATACTTGATACTGGAAGCTTAACAGCGTGGTTTCGGCCTTCCGGCAGTTCTGCAGTCCTACTCATTCTTGAAAAAAAAAAACCTCCAACCGATTCACTATAAGTAGCTGCCCTAATCGCCTATAAATAATGACTGATCTTTATGAAACAATGAAACTTGCAAAATAAGTAAATTACTAGTATAAGGAAACTAATTAAAACTATTAGCATTAGCTCCCTGCGAATTCTTACATATCAATTCCACCCCTGTAAACTTTACTTGTATACGTATGCCAAAGACATATTGCTAACCATATATAGCCTTACAAACAGCCATTAATGAAGACTAAAGTTTCTATATTTTAAATCACTTACCATGTTATCAATCACTAGATGTCTGTATATATGGAAATTATGCATATACACATGGAAACTATGAGTTCATTCAATGTTATTTTTTTAATTATGGTAAACTTAACCAAAAATTTATATGAATATGTATGACATAGAAATTTATACGTACTGCAATTTATTAATGTGAAAGAATTAAATAATATATACCCAAGTAGATATGTTACATGTTTTCCAAAGCGGCCGGCCTGCTTTTCATGGTCTTACGTATTTGTCATTTGTGGTTGTCAACATGTTATTGAACAGTGCCGTAGCTAGACCAAAGGAGGCCCTGTGCAAAACCGCTTATATGATAACTAAACATGACATTTAAAAATATATTGTAACGATTAGCTTTAATTTTTATGAGTTTTTCATCAGTGTCACTCACTTGAAGTAAAATTTACCAAATATTTAGAACAAAATTCCATATCTTGTCAACATTTTGAGGTTGAAAATGAATTTTGAGGCCACAACTATATAAAGAGGTATATATTTTGAGCCCCTTTAAAATTTGAGGCCCTGTGCGATAGCACACCCTCGAATACGGCTCTGTTATTGAACTAGTATATATATGTATAACCTGTAGTATAATGGTTCATGGTTCACAATATAA
>LBNU01024438.1:9330-28435 GCA_014162995.1 Artemisia annua | reverse complement strand
TTACTACATGAATTCTCTTTAACAAAGTTCTAGATAATTTTGCTCTCGTTATTTTTCGAGATCTTCATGAATGTGCCTAATTGTGATTCTAACTGATGTTTATCATTCAATATACAGGTTTCATTCAAAAGATTCAAAGATTTCACAGAAAAATAACACAAATGGCTCAACACTCTGAATCAGTTCCACAACAACAGAACCTCCCACTACTTGCACTTGGTGAAGTCCTCCCTGCTAACTACAATGTAGGCATTGATCAGAACAATCTTCGCATCGACTTCAACAAACTTAGCATACCTGATGACACATGCAAGATTGTCAAGAACATTCTTCTGGCTCATTATGCAAGCCATTGCTCACCAAATCCACATCTGTACCAATCTTCTACATCCATCAGTTCTGGCACACTGCTAAGGCCAATTTGGACGACAAATCCTTTACCGTCATGCTGGACCGTCAACAATACACCATTGATTATGATACTCTTCGTGAAGCTCTCATGTTACCAACTTACAACGAATATCATCTGATGCTGACTGAACTGGAAATCCTTGACTACTTCATTGATCTTGGATACGATATTCCTGATAATGAATCACTCACACTTCTCTCAAAATTCAATGTCAAATATCTGCCGCAACCATGGAGAACTTTCTACATGCTGATTGTCAAATCCATCTCCGGAAGAAGGAGTGGTCATGAGCATCCAAGGGTAGAACACATGCAAGTATTTTGGGGAATGATGACCATGACACCGATTAACTTTGCTGCACCAATAATGAGCGACATGCTCCATCACATTCATACTGATCGTGACAGGACCGTGATCCCATTCATTAGGTTCACCAAACTACTCATAGCATACTTCTGTGAGAAAACCCCTGACTTCATCAAGAGGATGCACGACAGGACGGAACCGAAAGACATATTTAATGAAGACCCAAAGATTTCCTTTGTCAAGTCCATCAGGTTCATTCCAAGAACCAAAGGCATGAGAATCCCAGATCATTTCTTGGATGACGAAATCAGAAAAACTCAGAACTTCAAAATCTATGATAAAGCATTCAAGGCTGGGAGAGTTGGCTTCAATGAGAAAGAAGACGAACCAGCATCTATTGTCCGAACCCGAAGCAAGAGGGGTGCCAAATCCGGTAGCACGAGCAGTACTACAACCTCCCAACAACCAAAGCCTGCTCAAAAGCCACCCACCAGACCAAGAAGGAAAGCTGCACCTAAGCAGATTCCTTAGGATGAACCGTCAGCTTCATCATCTGAAACGGAAACCGACTCTGAGTTCGGCACCGAATCTGATGACGAAGCAGACTATGTAAGAAGGTCAAAGGCTCCAGATGACCAAGAAGAAAAAGTTGATGAAGAAGAAGAGTTTCCAGGGCTTGAACTGACTAAACAATTAAGCAAGGAAACTGCTGAGCAAGAACAAAGAAAAGGCACGGGAATTACCATCAATGAACCAAGTGATGCTGCACGTGATGAAGAAGCAGAAGATGAACCTACTGTAGAGCCACTGGTTGACAAACGGAAACTGAAGAGTATCATTGTCAACACCAGGGCTGAAAAGAAGCAGGAAGAAAAAGAATTCAGGGCAGCTGTACTACTCAATCTCCAACATCCACAACCTCATCAAACACCGACAAATCTTCCAGGACATGAGTCTGGCTCAAGTAGCACTATAATTCCTCAGACCAAAACCGAACAACGTGACACTGAAGGGAACATCGTCATGGAAGAAGCTACAGAGGAAGATCAAGAGCAGACAGAGTACATCACACCCGAATTCATTGCTAAAGTTCAGAGAGACGAGGAAATCAAGAGGAAAGCTAAGGAAGAGATGGATAGACTGCTTCGTGGACTCGATCAAGACGAAGACCTCATTGACACTGATCAATATATCAACAGTCCTCCGCACTCATCTTCAAAGAATCCCCCGACTCCAAAAGAAACACCTCCAAGGGATCCCTCACCTCCTCCATCAGAACCCGAGCACAAATCATCTTCATCATCATCATCACATCACTCATCACCACCACCAGCAAAGAAAACATCCAAAGGCAAATCAGACAAGAAGAAGAAGGGAGGCAAAGCAGCTTTGACAGCATCAAAGCGGATCAAGAAAGCTCTTGATTTGGCAAAGAAGAAAAAGAAGGAGACGCAACAGCCAACTGGAGATCTTCATGACCAAGTACAACTGCTCTCACAACAGGTCAAAACTTTGACTTCACAAGTCAAAGATCTTCAGGATGTGAGTAAACTTGTCAATAAAGCTCTACATGCCGACATGGACGGGATGATGAAAGAGTACACAACAGAATATCTCAACAACAATCTCGCTGCAATAACTGAACCGTCTATGTCTGCGCTTATTGAGCCGATTCGTTCTAAGTTGAATACCAGGATCAAGCACAACACTGAAAGAATGCTTGAGTCAACTCTATTTTACCTTCGCACTAACAGGGATCCTCCACCACCGGAAGACCTATCTACTGAACAGCTACAAACACTGTTAGCTGTCAAGCTTAGAAACAAGGAGGATAAGAAACCTGAAGAATCAACGATGTTCGAGGCACTTCAAGCCATTGCCTCAAAAGAATCTTGCAAGGAAGCTGCCGGTAAACACAAACGACAAAGAAAAGATGATGATCCTGACTTAGATCCGAAAAGCAAGAAGTCAAAGAAGTCAGAAGCACCATCTTCATCACAACAGCCCCACAAGACTTCTAAGGCTCCTCCTTCCAAACAAAGAGCTCCTGCATCCGGCTCCAGACCGACACAATCAGAGGCACCATTCATACTTCAACCGTTTGATACTCAGGAAGAACCAGAAACAGCAATACCCGAATCAAAAATCCCTGAATTTCAAACCGGTCAATCGTCTCCAAAAGAGAAGAAGAAGTCATCGAAGTCAAAGAAGCAGAAGAAAAAGACTACTCAATTCTCATGGCTAGATGTGGACGAAGCTCGTGACTCTGATTGGCTGACAACGATGATCAAAGCACAACCACCGCTTGAGACCGACGAACCATTGCCGGGTAATACTTTGCAGATGACTCAGAGTATTATGTCAGGTTTACAAGTTGAAAGGTTGTCGAAGACTGAACTGAAGCGGATTAATTGTGAAGCTATGGACTTTCTCAAGAAGAGATCCGGGGACAAAGTAGAACTCGACTACCACATGGAGAACATAGCCTGTGCTTTATCTGGCTCGTTCGACTGGCTTAACCCTGAATCGAATGTCGACACTGAAACGAAGAAACCTTACTTCACAGACTGGACAAAACCACTACCTCTACTTGGGTTTCTAGAAAAACCTAAGATCCCCTACCGACGCTTCTTCAGTAATGACTACCAATACCTTCAGCATGCACACAAGACCTCCAAAGAACGATATGCATCCTCACTCACACTTTCAATTCTAGCCGCCCGATATGAATTACCAGACATTGAAGAGCACGCACCAATCTACTGCAAATCAATTATCCAATACAACAGGGACGCTCTTCTCGGTATTCAACACTGGCCGAAAAAACGAAAGCTTGGCTACACTCACCGATTACATCTCAAGTCCAGTGAGAATGTGAAGCAACTGCTTCGTATCGTTGCCATACTGGAGATCATGGAAGAGAAGAAATTCAACTACGCCTTCATGAAAGAAATAATCGTCAAGAGAACAGACGAGAAGAAGTACAAGTTTTGTGAAGCAGACTTCCCAGATTTGAACCTGAACGACATTGAAGATATGTATCTACTAAAAGTTCAAGGAAAGCTGCTCAACTCTGAACAAGACACACAGTACAACTTCATCGCATTTCTCCTACTTCACATCAGACGATTAATTGTTCAAGAAAGAGTGGAAGATCTTCAGCTGGGAGTGGAAAGTTATCAGAACACCATCAACCTTAATGAACCACAACTCTTGATTCCTGAAATCACCGGGATGTCACAATACTCTCTCGTACAACAACCGGCATTTGGAGTCATCTACCTCAACAGCAAGAATTTGCTTCGTTTCATGAGGTTCGATGAGATTCCGAAGTTTTGTGATGTCTCACTTCAACGAGTTCGTAATGGGTTAGCAGAAAGGTTGGAGGATGAAAAGAAGAGGCTGAAAGAGGGAAAACCAACTAGGTGGAAAGCTAATGGACGCAGAATGATCAGAAACTTTGTCCATACGATTGAAGAAAGGCTATATCGACGACAACAGATCAGAAGGTTGGAAAGCTATATCGGTGTTCGACCATCATTTCCGGTCTTGACATTTCGCCGACCTTATCCAAAGTTCACAGTCTTCGATGCTTAGCTCAGCTCCCATACTTCTGGTACAAAAATTTCAATATATTTATAATATTGTTTGATTTGTAATTACTAAGGCTTGTGCACACATAACAGTGTACAACCCGAACTTTTTAATGAAAGGACCCTGTGGTACGCATCAGTGCCACAATCCTAATATAAGGAGCGAAAGCTTCTTACTTTTGAGTAGATTTAATCAAACCTTTCAGTATTTTTCAAATCTGCTCAAAAGACAAGTATTACACCTCAATAAGTAATCACTTGTTGAGGGGGAGTACTTGAAACAAAACATCGTTCTTAAATCTTCAAATCTTGTTGATCTCTCCCCATAAGACTCAAAAAGGCATATTTTAATCAAAACCGTTTACAAAAACAACATTTGATATGCTATTTTTGAGGGGGAGAAAAAGAAAGTGATTAAAATATGATGTCAAAAAGTCTTATCTCGTACGAGCTCGACTCAGAATTGACCCACGAATTGACGAAACAACAAATGTCTGAATTCGAAAGGATTTATCCGATTAGAAAGTACCGTTTCGAGAAACTCTTTCTAGTTGTTTACTTTGACGGGTCTAACTTCCTTTTAGGAATGTTAACAACATCAAGTTAGTTATTAGGGCTAGTTATCACCTAAAAGCTGATAATGCATCCCTTTAACTAAGCAACGTAAACGTGTCCCTCGGGTACATGACTATTAAGAGTGGATCAATTCAAAAAGTGCCAACTCTTTCCACATATGCAAATTTCTGAAAATAATCATGAGCATATGTTGAGGGGGAGTATTTCATATAAAATCCAAAACCTCAAAGTGTTAACAAAAAGTTTTACACTCTTACACACTTTGAGAGATTTTCAATGATTTGGTTTAAAGGCATCAATAGGATAGTTATGGAGTTACAAGGTGACTAAGGATAGGAAAAACCGTCCTATGATCCGCCTAAACCGGAGGGATCTACCCAAGGACATCACCAATAGTTAGAAATTAGAAGTCCTTAGGTATGATATAACAAAAGGAGAAAAGAATGAAAGGAGAAAGAAGGGGTTGAAGAATTAAAAAGAAAATGAATGAAAAGGGTGAAAAGAAATAGCCCTCCATTTTATCAACCATAGGTCAGACACCGGGTTCAATTCATATGCTACTGGTCGTTGCTAAGGCGACACCGGTATTGAAGATAAAAGACGTCATGGACCCAGTGACGCAATGCACCTAAACCTTCTTAGCCACTCAGGCATCTCTCAAAAGATGTTTGTTTCATTCTCACGGGGAACCAGTGTAATCTATCGATCGTCTATTAGAGATGATTGATATTGAAACAGGAGGCCCTCTGCTCCATGCCTCCGCATAGGAAACTATATGTGCACTTATCGAGTCTAGAGCCACGAGATAACATAAAAGATCTCTTAGGAACACAAAAACCTTCTACACTAAGTGTCTTGCATCATTGGACACTAAGTGTAAATTATCGAGTCCTTCGCAGATCTTAGCAATCTACCTTGAACGTTTATGAGGGATTTACTTATGTACTTCTCGAATGATTGAACGGAAATCCTGCCATGGTCAACATCAAACAGCCCTGACAGCAGGTCACTTCGGTGATTCCTTGTGGATTACGCTTAGTGTGTTCGATGGTTTCAAACGGTCTATAGTCGTGGGGTGATCTCCAGCGACTCACCTAATCGTGGGTGTGCGTATGCATGTCTGAGTAAGCCCTCTAGGAGGTATCTGATTAGGAACGGCCTTGGTAAGGATTATAAGGAGTCTTCACACTATGCTGTTGACGAATTCTAACTCCAAACCTGTAAGTACCGGATGTTTTATTGCTAACTGTTTCATTTCAGGTACAACAACCATCCTGAACACCGGCTTCCACATGATCATACTTACATCTCAACAAAATGAAAGCTCTCATGAAAGATCGAAGCAACATGAATGCCAAAGGTAGATTCCATGCCAAAAGAATCTACAAATTGATAAAGACAAACGATCTTAAGCAACACACCGTCTAAAGAAGGATTCTACGTCTACACAAAGAATCTTCACATATGAAAAGAGAGCTCCTCACTTATGAAAGTTTCAACCGTCAAAGGTGTATGAGCATGTCGGAATGATGCAGATCCACTGGAGTCAAAGAATGTGACGAATGGCAGATTACCACATCAGATTGATCACTATCTCATCAACAACAAAGAACAATGAACACCCATTCTATCTGGGGGAGATTGTTAAGAACTAAGAACGATGAATCATTTCTACATAATCATTTTTGAAGACGTCCAAAGCTATGAATGCTACAACTAAAGTGCAAAGACAGAAGACGTCAAGCAACCTCAAATGACCGTGACTAACATCACTTCTTCAACAACCGATCCTTAGGGGGAGATTGTTAGAACCTAAGTTTTCAACGTTTAAGTCAAGTCTCGGTTATTTCAACATTTGTAATAGGTTGCTAAGTTAATTAATCATGTAATGTTTAAGGATGAGTCCAATACTCGTCCAATGGGCTTTAGGCCCATACGTTTAAGAGAAAGGAAGGAGAAGGGATGTTGCCCTAGCTCCTCTCCTATAAATAGGACATCATGTAAACCCTTTCTCTTGTTGGTTATTTCATTTACATAAGGAAACTCTTGTACTTTTATTCTTCATATTTGATCTAATCAACCAAACTCTATTTCTCATCTCATTTCTATCAAATCTATACTTGTGTTTACAATATGGTGACCTAACAAGTAGGTTTAAGTCAGTCTCCAGACCAACATCCCATTGCCTCAGCCGATCTTGTGTCTTCAACTTCAAGTTAACCACAAGCCAAAAGTTAAACGCATGCTTAGGAATACATTGTGGAAACCACACCACATGAAACCATGGAACAATATCCCTCTTAATCTAATCGAATCTCACACATGTGTAACCATAACTGGCTTTAAATCACCATTATTAACACGCCAAAGAAGCTTATCCTCCACACCCTTAGTCAAATTCGGAACATGGACTTGAAGTAGCTCAGGATGTCTAGAAAACCAATCACTAGGCCATCTCCACACCCCATTATGAATTAAATAAAAAACAGAGTCCTGAGTAAAGAACCCCAAATGTTTGATACCTCTAAAAGACAGTAAGGCATAATGGGACTATGGACACACCAATTATTGAACTAAACGGAAGTTAACTTACCATTACGAACATTAAACAAAAAATAAGTCCGAACACTGCTTCTAATTTGAAGCAACTTCCTCCAACCGCAACTCATATCCCCCGTACATGGGCCATCCAAAAAGCTTTGGCCATTAAATTTATAGGAATGAACCCATTTTACCCACAACGACTCCTTATGCATCAAAATACTCCAAATATGTGTGGTCAAAAGAGCCTTGTTAAAATCATCAATTCTACGAATAACTTCTCATCCAAATTTCGCCTTAACATTTTTTTCATTTCACCTTTACACCATAGAAAGCCTCTCATCAATTGCTCAAGGTCATGAACAATCCGAGCGGGAAGGATAAAAACAAAAGCCCAATAAATATGCATAGAAGAATCATAAGCTGTAACCGACCTGCAAATGAAAAAAAATTTTCCTTCCAATCAGCAATACGAATTTGGAGCCTTTCCACAAGCTCTTTAAAATCATGGTAAATCAAAAGGAAGGTACACCTAAATACTTAACGGGGATGGTACCCTCAGCAAACGATAAAGAGCTCAATATAGATAACCTGACCTGATTGGGGACATGACAAAAGAAAGCCGTGCTCTTCTGGATGCTAGGATAAAGAACCGAGAAATTCTTGAATTCCTTAAGCGCTTTGATAGCCACACTTGATGAATAAACATCACCGTGAGTAAAGAGAAACAAATCATCAGCAAAGCAAAGATTAACAATTTTTTGCCTTTCATAAGAATTGTGGTATTGGAAGCCTTCCATCTCTTCAACCCTACGCTGCAATATTAACGTTAAAACTTCCATAACTAAAGTAAAAAAGATAAGAGGACAGAGGATCACCTTGCCTCAAACCTCGTTTACCTCGGAACCACCCATGCATGTCACCATTGATACAAATGGAATAAGACACGCTCGTACACATGCCATAATTCATGAGACCATCTTAAAGTGAAAACCAAAACCAACTAGGATATCCTCAAGAAACCTCCAATCTACCGTATCATACGCTCGCTGAATATCAACCATAAAAGCGCAACGAGGAGGCCCATGATCTCTATGATAATTACACATTAATTTTTGCGTAAGAAGAATGTTATTAGAAATATTTCGTCCGGGAACAAAAAGTAGATTGACTAATACTCACAACATCCCCAAGCCCCTCTTTAATACGACAAGTAATTATCTTACTTATACATTTGTAGAGGACGTTACAACAAGAGATAGACATATAGTCATTAACCTTGGAAGCCATAGTAATTTTAGGAACAAGAGTAATAATAGTATACTTAAGCTCCTTTAAAGCTTACCATTAGTGAAGAAATCCCTAATCGCCTTGTACACATCAATTCTCACAATATCCCACGCTTTCTTGAAAGACGCAGCCGTGTAACCATCAGGACCAAGGGCTTTATTATCCAATAGAGAACATGGCAGCCCTAATCACAATCCATGACATCCCAAACCATCCAATCATCCCTAAACGAATCAAGAGTGGTCGAGAATAAATCTTGGTTAGCAAGGTGAATGGTACTCCCTTCCACCCCAAGGAAATTCTCATAATGATGCACAAAAACACTCAGGACTTCATTACCTCGTGGATAATGTCATTAGAATTAGTGACAAGCTCAATGCGACACCTATCGCTTCAACTTTTGACAATATTATGGAAATAAACCGAGTTAACTTTTAAATTTACCTGCACATGCATATTTGTTAGTTTGGGACATAAGCATAACATCAACAACATCATCATACCAACCAAGAATGATACGAGAGCCCTTTTTTACATAGACTCCCATTCAATGTCCATTTCCAACCTCGACATACCTTAGCAAACTTATCATAAACAATCGAAAAGTCCACATAGGATTCCAAAATAGCACATACACTCAAATGACTCTCATGAACCACATGACAAACCTATTTTTGTTTAGGGGCACGATTCAAACCCTTTATATTCCAAGAAGCAATACTAAACATCAGGAACCATCACTTTAGGTGCTTGCCCCTATTTCAGTAGCTTTATTAGCACACGAAACCATAAAACCCTCTGTCTCGTCATACACATGTTCAATCACATCTTCCTCACTCTCATCACCCCTTTCGTGCATATCATATTTTGAACTACTATCTCTATCTATACGACTAGTAGGCATATAAAAAATATTATCATACTCTCTCGTCATACGGATTAGACATTTCATTATTATTAAAAGTATTTGCCACTTGTTTTTGTTTGACATTTCCATTAGCCTTAGTTTTAACTTTAGGTAACTCATCAACATATGAAGAGTTAGCGTTATCCGTTTTACCATCAGTGGATGTAGTAGGATTTTTAGTATTGGTGGAACTGCCATTACCCTTTTGGAACATATTTAAACTTAGGTTTAGCACCCACGCTACGTCCGATTTTCTAACCACCATTTATATTACCATTTTTTGAGGCACTTGGACGTTTGTTACCAATAACTTGGAACCCATCGTATTCAACAACTTGCGTCCTAGGAACAATATTTCTACGGCAATGATTAATTATGGCCAAAAATTCTGCATAAATGACATCGCGGAGGCTTCCATTCGCACTCGAAACAAATAGTTTCCTTAGAGTAACCAAGATATTCAAGTAAAGGAATAGCAAAAGTAATGCTATCCTTAATCTCAACCTCCAAAATTACATCAATAAGGGCACGTGCAAAACTATTACGTCCCCAAGAATCAATATACATATTACTAGTAACCGAGTCCAACATCTTTGGGGTACCTATTTCTGTAGCAATCATGCTTAAGCCATCCGTCGGCTGCCAAAGGAACGTCATGGAACTTGACCCACATCGGAATTTTAGTTCACTCCTCCTTCAATAAGCTCATTGATAGGTTCCATATTATTCAAGATTCGTGTGGTCTATGTGAAGAGAAGTAGTCAAAACCCATGTTGGTTTCTAGTGAGAGAAAGTAGAGAGATGGTGGATAAAAGGAATGTCTATTAGGTTAAGTTTACACAATGTTTTCCCACACCTCTCACAGAGAGCCATGAGGGGTATTTATAGGTCTTTTACAACACTAGTTTGCCATGTTTAAAATATTAGTCCTTGCGGGTGCAACTATCTTACGTATCTAGTTCAATTTACGTGTAAGCTGTTATTTTCACAGAATAGCAAAGCTATCAATCTCCCTCCAAAATAGTGTCATACGTGAATGGTTACAATGAGACCTATAAGTACATAAACAAAGTGAATTACAATAATAATAAACAATGTTGGTGAAGCGTCGAGTCCCTAAGGATGTCACTTAGTCTAGATACTAATGATGATGTGGAAAACTAGAAGGGGGGTTGAATAGTTTACCGGTTTTTAATTTAATTATCTTTGAAAACTTTACGTGTAATCGACAAATGCAAATAATAGACAATAAGTAAAGTGCAAGATAAAGTAAGAAACGATCAAACCACAATACGGATATTTATAGTGGTTCGGCTACAAAGACTCTTTTTCTTTGCCCTACTCCACTCCTCGAGTATCCAACTCGAGAGTTTCCTTCACTAGTCAACAAGCTCCTTTCACCGGCGGAGAAAACCTTACACGTCGCTTACACAAGATTACCGACACAAAGCTAGATGTCGAGTTCTTTTACAAGGGTACAACCACTCCCGTCACTCTATGTATTTTAAGGACTAAAATACTAACCGATCACTACAGAATGAATACAATCAACTGAAGTATAAACTACACGAGTTTACTGATCGGAAAGCTTCTATGCTAGTGAAAGCAAGAACCTCGGGTCGTAGTCCCAACGAGGGTTGAAATTGATCTTGTCACTCGAGTCGTGAGTTATGTGAAGTGAATTGGTTTAAAAGATGTGATTTGGTTTTAGTTATACTACTAATGGTTGTTTAAAACTTAAATGAAATAAAGAACGAGAAAAGGAAAAATAAGTTGAACGATAAAAGAAAACATAAATTGAATAAAACGTAAAGAAAATTAAATAAGAAAGAAAGAAAGAAAATGTTTTTGAGTTTTAGATTTAATTAATTAAAGAAAAGAAGAATTAAACTAAAAACACGATGAAAGATTTAACGTACTACGAACTTTAACTAATTAGAAAAGAAAGTTAACTAAGTTATAATAAAACTAAAAGGATTAAAAGAAATTTCGACAGAGTGTCGTTAAGAAGTTTAAAGAAATGAAACCTCACTCGTAAAGACGATGAGGTAAATAAAAGCCAAGCTCGGCTAAAAGTACTACAACGACACGACGCTAAAAAGAACTAAGTCTTGCAAANAAAAGAAAATTCGACAGAGTAACGGTATGAAATTAATAAAAGAAAACTCCACTCGATGAACGATGGAGTGCCAATAAGCCTAGCTCGGCTTTAGAAATAAACAAGACACGACAATAAAAGACTAAGACTCGAAGACTAAAGAAAATAAAAACCTAAACTCGCTAAGACAAAATAATCATGAAACTCGCTATGTAAAAACTTAGGAGCAAACTCGCTATGAAAAATGGAAAATGAAACTCGCTACACTCTATGAAATCAAACTCGCTATCCTACTTACAAAACCATACTCGCTATGCTACTTTTGAAAACCCTACTCGCTACACACTTTGAAACCATACTCGCTATCAATATTTGGGACCAAACTCGCTACCCTAAATAAGTATCCAAACTCGCTACACTTGAAAAAGGAAACTCGCTAGGAATAAAACAAAACTCGCTAGACTCTAAAACAAAGACAAACTCGCTATTCTAGCCAAGATTAAACTCGCTAGCCAAAAATAAATAGCAAACTCGCTACGTAACATGAACCATACTCGCTACTAAACCCTAATAAACTTCAAACTCGCTAGTAAACCCTAATGACATACTGAACATAATTTTTTACGTAAAATTTTTATAAAAACTTAATGAAAACTTATTTAAACTCAATATTAAGCAAAACCAATACTCAAAATAAGCTATAGAAAACACAACTAATCAAAATAAGCAAAACATATTTCTAGGGCTTGTAACTAAAAAGCTAGTTTAGACTCGAAATAAAGATTAAAAAGCTAAAGATAACGACTTGGAAACTTGTAAATAAGCTAAACAAAGACAAAACAAAAGCTCTCACAAGCTAGCAAAACCCAAATAAGCTCAAGTCATAATCATAAGGCACGAAAATTTCTTTTCATGCAAAGGTGGTGCAAGACTAATATGAGCTTATATTGAATCAAGATAGAAGTAAGAAGCTTGAATAAGATGAAAAGGAGATGCAAATAAGCAAGGAAATAAGCAAAGTAAAAGACTTGGATATGAAATAAAAAGCTTGCATTAAAACCTTACACTACAACATGAAAATAAACTAGGATTATGAAAAACTAAAAAACTAAAAACTAACTCTAACCTAGACTAATGAGGCCATGGGGTGGTATTTAAGGGAGTCTAGGTGACTAATCCCTTGTTTTAAATTTTTCACTTAGCCCCTTAGTCTTTATAATTTTGTTCATACAAAGCATAAACTAGAGATACGACACTATCTTAACTTTCTAAAACACGACTATAGTCCTTGTAACTTTGAGGTGATGTGTTGACGAGCTTTCCAAAGATCTTCAATAATGTAAAAGTGATCACTTGCTCGGATTTAGAAAGTTATAGCTTCATAATCATCAATGAGCTTTGATTAAGTGTCTCTTGTACTTTCTTGAGCCTTTGAGAAATAATTCATCTTCACGGGCTTTTCATGAGTAGATTTCTTCTTTTGCTTCTCTTTCAAACTCTTTTCCACATCTCGTGCTCTTTTTTGGGCTTTTAGGTTGCTTTTTGTGATGTTTTAGCAATATCCATACCTGCACAGTCATAAACACAAAAACACGATATCTTTGGTTTTTCGCGTTATTTCTTGGTCCAAAATAGTCTAATAATGGTGAATAAAAGGTATGTGAAGAAGCACATACCAAAATCCCCCAGACTAAGGTATTGCGTGTCCTCACGCAATGTAATCACATCACGCCTTAAGGGTAAATAATTTCAAAACCTCTCCTTACTAACTTTGAAAAGTAGCAAAACGTTCAAGAGAAATTCGAAATCATTTATTCCCTAAAACGCCCCGGCTTTCCGTTTTTGACTATGTACATCACATGTAACACTATTTTAGCATATAACGGTGTGAATGACTTTCATTATCTTTTGATAACGATTAAGGGTCATAGAGCAAGAACACGATTCATAGAAAAGTGACCGATTGGATAAAATTCATCGTCCCTGATTTTTCACAAGTCCCAAACTAAGTGCAAAAACGAGATCACTGCTCACTTAGACGTTAGATACCAATACCACTCATGGAAGTTACTTGTGTGTGGTCACCTCCCGCTCCCAAATCTTAGTGCATCTAGAATTTTTTTTAATTGATTTGAGAGATGAATTGCTTCATATTTTCTCGTTTCAATATGATTTAGTCTGATAAAGATACCAAATTCAAACGCTAAGTAGTTATCGGTCTTCCCTTAAGAAGGTTTGCAAGAGAAATGTGGTCCACATCAAGGATATTGGATACATACAAAGACTTTGGAATAGATCATAAATAGACATAAGTTGGCGAGTACATTTCACGTGCACCTCATGCGTCCGATCTAGGATCGTAACATGCACCTCACGCGCGACCAACTTTAGTCTTAACACTAGAACTCATGATCCATAAATCTTCAACATACATCCTTATTCTTTCTTTTCTTTTTCTTTTTCTTTTCTTGATATTTTTTTTTTTCACTTTTTTCTTTCTTTTTCTTGCCTTAGTAACTTCTCAACTCCGAACCTTCACGGTTTCAATCCAAGACCTACCGCCAACTGCTAGGGTTGGAATCTAGGATCCAAGGTCCGATCTCAATCCGAAGTCTTAAAGCACCTTAGCTCATACATAACAACGGGCTTTTGGGTAGCTCCGAAACCACATGCGTACTACGCTTATTCAACGATATACAATACAACTCAATTGACGTGTATCCATGATGTGTACCCAATTTCCCAAGCAAAGATTCTCTTAAGAAGATAAAGAACTACTCATCGGCTAAACCTAACATCTTTAATTAGCACACAAGATATGGGGTGAAACAAGCTGATGGGAACGAAAGGCCACAAGTACCTTCGATGAGCTTTAAAGAGAACCACTACTCCACGTATGGTAACTAACTTCTAAATAAACACTATCATATCTCATTCTCCGCATTTTGAAAATCTCAAATAATGAGATCCGCGGATACTTAGCCGATAATTTTAAGCCATGCATATATAAAGTAAAGTACGGGAGCCGACAAAAGAGTAGCTCCTTGTGTACAAAACTAGCAAAAGCTTTTATGATCATCTTTGGTTAAGGGAACATGCTAGGGCTCAACACGCCCGGATCAAGTCAAAATTTTTATTCCCACTCTTACCTAGTAGGAAAGTCAAACTCGGTGTCAAAACTTTTATTCTATTTTTGTATTTTTATAATTTTCTCATTTTTTTGTGCTTTTTGCTTTGAAAATTTTCAAAATTTTTCAATTTTTTTGGATTTTTGAGGAAAACGGGGTTGCGTAAGTAAACGACAAAGATGAAAGTGCTAGGTCAATCAAATCGAAGATTCACCCCCCCAGACTAAAGATAAACATTGTCCTCAATGTTTTCAAGGTAAGGGTAATCCTAACAATAAATCTAAGGCCGTTTATTAAGTATGCCAAAGATACCATTAGTCGATAAGATTTGGATATAGGATTTCCAAGCAAGCAGCAAGACATGGGACTCGAGTGGAGATGAGACGATCCACGAGCACGAGAGTCATCATGAATTGGAGAAATCCTGCACAAACACAAACAACCAAGCAAACACAAGATTGGAAGAGGTCGCCCTCCTCGCGTTACTTATTAGAAACTAGAAAACATAGATGGATAAGCATGGGGTGCCTCCCACGAAGCGCTTTGTTTTTGATCATCGAGTCACTTAGCTTGACTCTATCCCCGAATTTAGTTGTCCTTGGGGAAAGTTTGGAGATCCGGGATCACCAAAGGTAGATCCCCTCCAAAGTAGTGTTTCAAACGATGACCGTTTACCTTAAAATGTTCCCCATTTTGGTTAAAAAGTTCAACAGTACCATAAGGAAAAACTTGGGCAACGGTAAACGGTCCAGACCAACGGGACTTTAGCTTTCCAGAAAATATTTTTAACCTTGAGTTAAAAAGCAAAACTTGATCACCGACATTAAAAACACGATTTTTGATTTTTGAATCATGAATCCGTTTTGTTTTCTCCTTATAAATCAAAGAATTTTCATAAGCTTGATCTCGGAGTTCATTCAACTCATTCAACTGGATTTTTCGGTGATCACCCGCGGTTTTTAAATCATAATTCACATGTTTTAAAGCCCAGTAGGCGCGATGCTCTAGCTCAATCGGAAGATGACATGCCTTTCCGTACACGAGCTTGTAAGGGGTACAACCAATTGGTGTTTTATAAGCTGTGCGGAAGGCCCAGAGTGCATCATCTAACTTGTCCGACCAAGAAGAACGATTCTCACCCACGGTTCTTTCCAAAATTCTTTTTAGACCACGATTCGACACCTCGACTTGACCACTAGTTTGAGGATGATAAGCGGTACTAAGTCGATGGGTAACACCATATTTTGACATAACTTTTGAAAATCGGTCATTACAAAAATGAGTTCCACGGTCACTGATAATAGCTCGAGGTGTACCGAATCTGGCAAACAAACTTTTCAAAAATTTTACAACCACTCGGGCGTCGTTAGTTGGAAAAGCTTTTGCTTCAACCCATTTAGAAAGATAATCGACTGCCACGAGGATGTATTTGTTTTTGTTTGAAGATGGAAATGGTCCCATGAAATCGATTCCCCAAACGTCAAAGATTTCACAAACTTGGATGGAGTTTTGAGGCATCTCATCCCGCTGTGAAATTTTTCCTTGTCGTTGGCACGCGTCACAAGACTTCACCAGGTCCTGTGCATCGCGGTAGATCGAAGGCCAGAAGAAACCGGAGTCAAAAACTTTTTTAGCAGTAAAATTGGCACTATGATGTCCCCCTGTGGGTCCATTGTGGCATGCCATCAAAATAGCTTCGGCCTCTTTACCATGGACACATCTCCGAATGATTTGGTCTTCACAAATTTTGAACAAATAAGGGTCTTCCCAAAAATAATGTTTCACATCTTTGAAAAATTTCTTTTTGGCCTGGGTCGACATTCCTTTCCTTATAAAATTCCCCGCATGGTAGTTTGCAAAATCGGCAAACCATGGGGAATTTGAATCACCAAGTGACACACTTCCAAGGGCTTCGAGAGGAAATGAGTCATCAATATCCTTTTTCTCGAGCTCGCCTTGGTGAGGATTTTCAAGACGGGACAAATGGTCAGCAGCTAGGTTCTCTGAGCCTTTTTTATCTCTAATTTCAACTTTAAACTCTTGTAAAAGGAGAACCCAACGCATAAGTCTTGGTTTGGCATCAGGCTTGGCCATCAAGTATTTTAAGGCTGAATGGTCCGTATACACTATGCATTTCTTTAAAAGAAGATATGGTCGAAATTTTTCAAAAGCATAAATGACTGCCAACATCTCTTTTTCAGTTGTGGTGTAATGAAACTGAGCACTGTTCATGGTTTTGCTTGCATAATGTATAGGCCGAAAATATTTGTCCTTTTGTTGCCCCAGGACTGCCCCAATTGCATAATCACTGGCATCACACATTAATTCAAAGGGCAAATCCCAATCGGGGGCAACTAAAATAGGAGCCTCCGTCAACTTCTTCTTAAGGGTATTAAATGCTTCAATGCACTCATTGGTGAAGATGAACAGGGCTTCCTTCTCTAAAAGGTGAGTCAATGGTCGGGCTATTTTGGAAAAGTCTTGTATGAAACGTCTATAAAAGCCAGCATGACCGAGGAAACTTCGAATTCCCTTGACGGTCGTGGGATGAGGTAATTTTGCGATAACATCGACTTTGGCACGGTCCACCTCAATCCCGGCTTTTGAGATTTTATGGCCGAGGACTATACCCTCTTTAACCATAAAGAGACACTTCTCCCAATTCAGAACTAGGTTAGTGTCTTCACACCTTTGGAGCATTTGTTCTAAATGGGAGAGACAAGACGAAAATGAATCACCATATACAGAAAAATCATCCATAAAAACCTCCATTGTCTTCCCGATCATATTTTGAAAAATGGCGGTCATACATCTCTGGAACGTGCCTGGGGCATTGCATAAGCCAAAGGGCATACGTTTATAGGCAAAAGTTCCATAGGGACAAGTAAAAGTGGTTTTCTCTTGATCGGGAGGATCGATGGGAATTTGAAAATAGCCAGAAAAACCATCAAGAAAACAATAAAATTCATTTCCTGCAAGTCGTTCAATCATTTGATCCATGAAAGGAAGAGGAAAATGGTCTTTCCGAGTTGCTTCATTTAGCTTTCGATAGTCGATGCACACTCTCCAACCGGTTACGAGACGTGTTGGAATAAGCTCATCATCATCATTCACAACGACTGTCATACTACCCTTCTTTGGCACACAATGGACCGGGCTAACCCATGAGCTATCAGAAATTGGGTAAATCATCCCAGCGTCGAGTAATTTGATTACTTCATTCTTGATCACATCATGAATTTTTGGGTTAACTCGTCTTTGTTGTTGGATGGACGGCTTAGCATCGTTTTCAAGTAAAATCTTGTGGGTGCAAAAACGAGGATCTATGCCTTTGATGTCGGAAATACGCCATGCGATGGCATCTTTGTGCTTTTTGAGCATGTCAACGAGATGTTTCTTCTCCTCATCTTTTAGGTGTTTGGAAATAATGACGGGAAGTTTGTCGGTTCCTTCTAAAAAAGCGTATTCAAGATGAGGAGGCAATTCTTTAAGCTCAAGTTTTGGAAGTTTTTCTTCAGATGGTTCGACCTGTTTGACTTCTTCAACAATAAGTTCCTTTGGAGGGAGAGGTGAAAAAGGATCTTCATTCAAAAGTTGTTCAAGCAAAAGAATGTCTCCCTCCGGATCATAATAAGAATCATCATCATTGCCAACGAATGAAGATGTATCAACGGATAAAACTTCATCGACTTCTTCCAAGAGGAGGAAATCACCTCCTTCGAATGGAGTGAAGGAAGGGGAAGAGTCGGCAATTATGGGTTGAGAGATAGGTGGAGAATCATCAATAGAGGGCAGATAAGTAGAATTATTTGAAGGGGTGGAGGAAGAAAAAGTGGGATTGCCACTTGAAAATCCGAGTATTTCTTGGGAATACTCTTCAGAAAGTTCATCAACTTTATCAACCATATTTGCTGCATACACATTCTCTTGGGTGAAAGAACTGGTTGTTGGACATTCGAAGTATGAATGGGGACCACCACAAGTTTCGCAACTTGGGTTAACTGCATTGACGGTTTGAGAAGGTTGTTCTTTTTGTTGGATCAAAATCCCAATTTGCTTTGTAAGAGTAGCAATGGCATCAGCATTTTGTTGGGTTCTTGCCATGAATTCCTCGTTGTCCTTGGTACTAGCACTTGATGCTTGCGTTTTGTTTCGTGAAGTTCTTACTCTTGCCTTGTTCTCAATGATCGTGAACACATCTTGGGCGTTTCGAGATAACAAATTACCACCTGCAGCAGAATTGAGTGAATCTTG